>JAJSOF020000035.1:68697800-68785300 GCA_025594305.2 Periplaneta americana | reverse complement strand
ATGTAATGAGATTTGATTTCAAACGTGAGTTCACGTTCCGAGACGGTTAGAGTGATAGAGCAGCGATTACGGTCTCACATACTGTTTTAGTGTTTTCCCTGCTCCATTTTGATTGTTGGTTTCCTTCGCCGCTATTTTGTTATCATGTGCGTCGAGTTTTATTGCTATTTAAATTATCTTTGAGATTGGAGTTATCGTCCGTTACTTATTACGTGTATCTGTCTCCATCCCTCTCTCTCTCTCTCCGTTGGGTATTTATTTTGTAAAGTGCAGAGATTTGTGTTAGTGCAATTTGCACAGTTTATGTGAGCAATATGTGCAATGGGTAATGTATAGTCATCAGTCATGTGATGCCTTATGCTGGGTACAGTTTCTCTGTTATTGAGTCTACATGAATCTTTAGTTTGGTTAGTCAGACTGAGTGGTATCTATGGTCGAATGGATCATGTATTAAGTTAATGTGTTGGCTCGGTGTTGTGTTCAGATTTATACTCAGATAGTTTATATATATATATATATATATATATATATATATATATATATATATTTAGAGAGTGGTTCATGAACATATGGTTATTAAGTCAGTCACTGATTATCGAGAGACGGCCATATTGGACTGCTTTATCAATTATAAGTGTGTTGGCCCCAGCCTTGCGATATTTTCTTGATTTACATATCCTGGGGATATCATTTCAGATTAGTTTGTCCTATTTTCATTCACATATTTCATATTTATTGTTATTTCATTTTCCATTTATGTACATTGTTATTTATTATTGTTAATTATATTTGTTTTACAAATTCACACTATTCATTTCTAAAAGTCTTCCACTGCGCACACCCAATCCTTCCAATGTGCCGTCCACCTGGCGAAGGCAGCCAATATAAGAAAGATAAAGAGGAGGAGTGGATGATCGTACCGCCGCCCTCCTCCACAACATAGTAAACACTCTATCCTTCATAATCCCCCACATGACAAAGTCACAGGGTGTAAGATCCGGTGACCTTGCAGACCACTCATTAGTACCTCGTCTGCCTATCCATTCAGTGAAATGATCATTAAGGAATTCGCGTACATTTAATTCACAGTGGGCTAGAGCGTAACTGTCTTTATCTCTCTGTCGGCAGTTAACTGAGTTAATCAATCGGAGTGAGCTCAGAAATTTGTCAGCGTTTTAATTTGCGTAGCGGACTAGTGACTTACGCCGCACACTGTATATCAAGTGTTTATTTTGTTATGTTTATTTATACAATATTTAACATCTGTGGTCATATCGCGTGTGTAGGATATTTGGGTATATCAGTAGTTCGTTTTTACTGTTCTTGAGTTTTTGTTTCTATTGTCATGTGTTATAGATGGCTTGTGTTCATTCAAGTGATTTTAGATTGTGATTCATATTTATGATATTGATGATTGAAACGATGATGAATCAAGGTAAGTGAATTTCCAATCATGCATTTGCCTTTGTGACTGAGAGAAATCGTCGGCCTCGGTAGCGTACTTGATGTAGCGCTGGCCTTCTATGCTCGAGCTTACAGGTTCGATCCCGGCACAGGTCGATGGCATTTAAGTGTGTTTAAATGCGACAAGCTCATGTCAGTAGATTTACTGGCATGTAAAAGAACTCCTGCGGGACAAAAATTCCGGCACACCGGTGATGCTGATATAACCTCTGCAGTTGCGAGTGTCGTTAAATAAACCAAAATTTGATTTTTGAGGGAAACCATGAAAAACCCGTCTGAGCCAACTCCCTCCGACTGTATGTTTTTTCTGGGTGTAGGACATTAGAGATCTGGACGGCCGAAATTCTTAGGCCTGGTCCGATCTGAACGAGACCCGATCCCGACCCAAAATTAGATTATAATCATCACCCTAGTCCGACCGAAACCCGAAGATTATCAGATGAAACAGAGGCAACAGGGGTGAAGAACAGCTCCGAGAGATGTCACTGCAGTAGGAGTATGAAAAATGAGTAGTCTATCAGTCTGCCAGGTAAAACAAACAAATGCTCTATGTCTATGACAGAGTAGAGACGAGGCAAATGCCGTTACGAAATACGAAATCGAACTAAACAATAATAATTTACGATACCGGTAATCTACTGTTCTGGATGGGTGTCGGTGGACATGTAATTGTATATACATTAAAATCTTCTATTATTTTTAATCAGTATATATTTCGCTGAAAAATATGATTTGCGTTTCCGATCCGAACCCGACAAGCATAAATGAATTTCAACCCGAGCCCGACCCAAAGGCAGAGCCGGTCTAGACCCCTGGGCTTGACTCGAGCCCGTGCAGACCTCTATTAAGGACATATGGATTTAACATTGTCACAAGAAACCAATGTAGGCTATAAAAATAATGAATAAATAACTTAATCATTGGGCCACGTACTCTCTCTCTATTCAGTGGTGTGGAAGGCAAAGGAAGCATTGCTTCCACTGTTCATAAAGCGAAAAAGGAGACATTTATTGCAGAAATTATATTTTAATCGTGAGAACTATGAATTCTTTAATCTTAAACTGTCACAAAATTCTTTCTCTGAACGCCTGTCCTGGTAGAGGCGGATTCGTTATTCATATTCTTAGCTTGAGGCGCCTCTCTCTCTCTCTCTCTCTCTATATACATATATATATATATATATATATATATATATATGTGTGTGTGTGTGTGTGTGTGTGTGTGTGTGTGTGTATGTGTTGTGTGTGTGTGCAAAACTTACTTGAAAGAATTTATTGTAATCCATGGGGGTGGTTATACTTAGAATATTCTGTTATAATCTATGGGACGTTATTTGCAATATGTTTTAAAAGATGTTATTCAATTATGTTTTAATACGGACGCGAAACAAACGCATGCACCATACACGCGTAACTACAGAAAGTTAATACACACTCGACATTATTCACGTACACAAATGGATAAATAACAATAAAAACATTTACGGAATATTATGTGCTTCTGTATAGTATATCAGTATCAGTTAATGTTAATAAATGTTGCTCAATAAAGTTATTTACTTGTCCTCTTAATAGTAGGCCTACATTATGTTTTAATTTATTATTATTATTATTATTATCATCATGATTATTATTATTTTTTATTTATTTAACTAGCTAGCTAGTGAGTACAAATTAAAATTATACAACAAACTTGTTTCTAGCCACTACCGTGTACGGTGTGGTCTTAGCCAATAATATAACATAAAATTTACAAGGACAGTTTACTAAATACAGTAAGTAACTTAATTCAAATCAATAAATAACACACAAGAACAAAAAAGAAGAAATAGAAAAAGAGAGAAAAAAACTCATTTTATATAAATTGACAATTAGATAGAAGCCAGTGATATTTAATAAAAACATGAATATAGTCGACAGAAATAAAAGGTAAAAAATACACACATTGTTAATATTATATATCATGAGTAATATTATAAATTTCTTTTTTTAAAAGCTTCAATTTTAAAATATTTCAAATTTGGAAAATGGTTTGTAATTTTATTATAAAGTCTTGGGCCGAAACTAGAACCATGTTTAAGAGTTGCACTTGTATGACATTTAGACTCAATTAATGGGAAAGTAGACTTCTGTCTTCGAGTACGATATTCATGTCGATTAGATTTATGTTTTATTTGATTTCTGTGGTAGTAAGTTAGTAAACTATATTTATAAATTTCTTCAATAGTTAATACTTCAAAATCTGTATAAATTAAATTTGTTCGGTAATCCATATTTTTGGTTAGACAAATTTTTATTAATCTTCTGTGTAATAAAATTTATGAATTATTATTAGGCTATTATTATTATTATTATTATTATTAAATTCATTCATTCATTCATTCATTCATTCATTCATTCATTCATTCATTCATTCATTCATTCATTCATTCATTCATTCATTCATTCATTCATCCTAATTTCATTACACTAATTCCTGTAAAGACGTTACACGCAATCATAGGAATTTCCTGAAATCCCCAGTCACTTTTTTGCTGTTTCTGTTAGAACACATTATCTTTTTAGCAGCCCATATAGTTTTATCAATGATACTTGTACTAAATTTTGTGAGGATACTGAGACCTATGGGACTATCTCCGTTGGAAGGCAGTTTGTTTAAATAAATGTGTTCAGTATAAAATTTATTTCTTCAATGCTGAGAAATGTACTTCTCATAAATATTGCTTAAATCCAGAATAGCGCAGTGAGTCATCGCAGTACTTAATGGATTAACAATCCTGTGTTACTTCCTGCAACTGTAAAGATTATTTAACTGCTGTATAATTATGGAATGATTGTGAATCTGCAAACACCGAGAAAATTGGAACAAAGTGACCATGAGCACCGTAATCATAGTGATAAAATCTTGGTTAATTATACCATCTCACGGAACAGGATGCCTTGGAGTTGTATGTCTTCTTTATAGATAATAGTCTACTATTGCCAGTAGAATTCTTTCAATCAAATAGCATTACACTATTTAATACAGGGTGTTTCAATGAGCATGTTACAAATATCAAAGCTGGTAGATTACCGGTATATCATAATATCCAAAGTAAGAACCCAGATTCGAAACCATCTCGGTTACGAGTTATAACTGAAAATAGCCGTCACTAAAACACCAGGAAGCCAGACAAATTCTCTCGCATAGACACATACTGGGAAATACTCTGTGAGCGGGCGTTCATAACCTGGTGCTCGCAAAGACCATGGTGCTCTTTTAATGATTTTGGTGCTCTCGTTATGTAAATAAAAATGTGCTCGCGAGTACGAACGCTCATGAGGTTCTTTTTTTAATGCAAACTTTGTTATACGGGCCAAAAGAAATAGTGTTCATATCCATCTATTATACTAATTTAGCATCCAAATAGTCCTTTCCGTATTTCATGGTGTATAACCCTTTCAATTATGTGTGGACTTAGTGAGAATAATCAAGATTATTCAAGAGAATAATACGGCTACTAGTGAGGACTGAATTGATAGATCTCCAATCTTTTAGCGCTGAAATATTTGCTTTAAAAGAAAAAATTCATAGCATTTTGGAAGCGAAGACACTGCGGAGTGTTTCTCTCAAATGTCTAGCTTAAAAAAAAAAAAAAAAAACATTCTCAGTTATGAAATATCTTAAGAACAAAGCACGATTACGATTCATTGATTCACATCTCATTACTCTAGTGAGTGTTTTAAAAATGTATGTTTTATTTGTTATGTAATTTATTTATATAATATATTCATATATTAAAACTATTCGACGTCATGGTGTTCGCTCACTTAGTATTACCCAGTCTAATATATATATATATATATATATATATATATATATATATATATATATATATATATAGTCACGAAGCTTGAGTTGTGAGGGTACTAGGAACAATAGACTGTGCCGGTACTATTTCGCATTGTCTGTGATGAGACGATAGTAGCGATCCTAGTGGTTAGCAACTATCAATGGATGCATATTTCCTACGTATTGAGCTTCGTGACTGAAGCTTGAGTTGTGAGGGTACTAGGAACAATAGACTGTGCCGATACTATTTCGCATTGTCTGTAATGAGGCGATAGTAACGATTCTAGTGGTTAGCAACGATCTATGGATGCATATTTCCTACGTATTGAGCTTCGTGACTGTATATAGTAGACTGTGGTATTACGTGTAGGCGGTGCTCACAATCTTAAAAATGTTGAGAACCCCTGCTCTAGAGAAATCTTTTCCAGGAGATTGTCAATAATTCTTCCGAAATCAGCAAAATATCTAGTATTGCTATAATGCTAAGTGTTCATATTTTCAATATTGAGTTAAAATGTAACGGTATACACTTGCAGATTTGTTGTTTATGTTTGGAATAAAAGTCATCCCCATAACATGCTAAGAAGTCCCACAGGGTAGCGGGAGGTTAAGGCTTCCACCTGTACAGACAATCGGCATCAGAGATAATAGAATGCCCGTCTCATTTATCCCCAAAGAAATGTCCCTGGTAGTTCTGGCACTGATTTCTGTTAGAGACTGAGTAAACTCCAGAGGCATAGTGCGACCGGAAAGGTGAGATAAATGATGAAAATCTACGACCCCAGCGGGAATCGAACCCGCGAACTTATAGCTTGCAGCGTAAGTCACTCAATGTTGCAGCGCAATCTTGCGGGTTTTGAAAAAACTTATTACTCTGCTGGTAAAATTTCCTAAGACTTGCCAATATACAGGGTGGAGCTTATTTCCGAAGACATTCTGAGCAAAAAAGGTCATATAAACATGGGTCCTATTCTCAATATTTACAGATTTACGTTTCGTTATTGGAACGCATTGCTGTGAACGCGTGATCTTGGTCAGCGTGCAGTCAGCAGCCAGCGCGAGCACTACGGAAATCAAAGTTAGCTGTATGCAGTTATGTAGAGCGACGAGTGCCGTTCAAAAGCGTGCGGCCAAGTGTACTCAAGCGGACGGCGACATTTTTTGAATGTGTTGTAAACTCTCCAAGACTGTAAATTAGGATGCAAAATTGAACTGTAAATAATTAAGTCGGTGGAAGTGGTATGATTTGTAACAATGGTTGTGATAAGTTCGTAAGAATAATGTAATTTTCTAGTTAAAAATAAAAAAAGTTGTCTGTATGAAGCAATTAAAGAGTTCACAACACATTTTTAGCTTCATAATACTTGACAATTTAATATTTGAGGAGAAAAATTCGCTCCGGCGCCGGGGATCGAACCCGGGTCCTTGGTTCGCCGTACAAAGCGCTCTGACCACTGAGCTACGCCGAATTCAATCCACAGTACCGGATCGAACCTTCCTCCTTTTTAATGTTTCCCTTTGTGGCCTGATTCCAAGTTAAGCATATATGTTGACGTATATGTCCAATGTCAACTGCCATTACACATACGTCAACATATATGCTTAACTTGGAATCAGGCCACAAAGGGAAACATTAAAAAGGAGAAAGGTTCGATTCGGTGCTGTGGGTTGAATTCGGCGTAGCTCAGTGGTCAGAGCGCTTGGTACGTAGAACCAAGGACCCGGGTTTGATCCCCGGCGCCGGAGCGAATTTTTCTCCTCAAATATTAAATTGTCAATATAACAGATATTATTCTGTATGACAAATTAACAAATCTATAATATTCATAATACTTGCCAATTAAAGAAATGATACTTCTGAATGGTTCATTCTCTATTTGTATTACTCTTTTACCTTCAGACTAAAGAAAAAGCGTATTTTACATACAACTTTAAATTAGTGTAACTCTGAAAATATTGAGAGTAGGGACTATGTTTATATGACATTTTTTGCTCAAAAAGTCTTCAGAAATAAGCTCCTTAAAGGACGATAAATTCTCATGAATTACCCTGTGTATCATGTATTTATGTATATGGTACTTTAATAACTAGTACAACTATGGGCTATACATCATAACTGATGGACTTTCGGACTTAGGTTTCTATTCTCAAATTGCTTCTCATAAGAAACTCCAGTAGTCCTAGTAGTCTATAACATGGTTACTAAAAATCGTATCGACAGAGTTCGTAAAGTAGTCTTATGGTTGGGTTCCAAGACGTAATTTTTAATGATAAACTCGTGGTCGGAAATGTAATTCTTCGTCGCTAGATAATATGCATTTTTTCGACAATGTAGTGTTCCTTTATATCAGAGGCGGGCAAAATGTAAGGAGCAATTGATGCAGCCTGTATGACAACAAAATGACAATGTGAGGCCAACAAGAAATACAGCACTGACGGCCTGTGTAGCGCAGTCGGTATAGCGCTGGCCTTGTGTATTCTAGGTTGCGGGTTCGATCCCGGCCCAGGTCGATGACATTTAAGTGTGCTCATGTCAGTAGATTTACTGGCATGTAAAAGAACTCCTGCGGGACGAAATTCTGGCACACCGGTGACGCTGATATAATCTCAGTAGTTGCGAGCGTCGTTAAATAAACCATAATTTAATTTTAATTTTTACAGCACTGATATCTGCGGTTGGTTTTGCTTTTCGCTTGGGAGGTAGTCTGACTGCACAGCGATCACAGAGTTTGTTTTGTGCTGCAACACACATTTTGCCCGCCTGTGCTTTATACAGATTTAGTTATTTGAGACCAAAGGACAATGGACGAATCAGTCACGGAAGTGAAAAATCAAGCACAGAAAATCTTTCACTGTATATTATTGCAAAATATACAAAAATGGTTTAATCCGTAATGCACGAGCGTGTAAGCATTCATTATATTCTACGTAGCATAGATTGAAAGATAGTTTCAAATATCCCTAGAATTTGCCACGTTATTTTAGTGGGTTCGCTGAGGAAACTACTGACATTAAAGGTGTAGAGCAACTTTATCTTTGTGCAACTTATGTAGATTGTGTCACATCGTCATATGTTGTTCGGGAAGATTTTCTGATATTTGTTCCTTTGTATAATCGAAGTGGACCAACTTTGGCTTCCATAAACATCACTAATTTAAAACTCTCGGCATAAATTTGCAACATATGTGTGACCAAGGATGTGATGAACCTCAGGAACGAGCGGACATTTGCAAGTTTCGCGTCTGCAGTGAGACATGTTCTTCTGCGTTGTATGTCCTTTGTGCAAATCATTCCTTGAATTCCGTACTGATTCATGAGTGTCAAGTACAACAAATACAAAACTGTCTTGGGAAGTGATTTTTTTTTCAGACATCCAGCAAAGCACCATGGAATTGCCATGGAAATGAACCCGAGTGCTCGAAGAACAAGACTGATAAAGTTCTGTGAAACTCGGCGGGTGAAAAATCAGGACATATATGTAAACAAACTTCGCCTAAAATAGGGGTTGTCCTGAAGGACAAAGTATATCAAATATATAAGTATTAGCAAATGCGTACAATTTTATGAAAATGTTTTCGTGAGAAATATAATTATTATTATTGTGTTATTAATTTACTTTATATATGTGATTTCTCAGAAGACAGATTAAATATTTTAGAGCTATCAAAGTAACATTCTTGGCCAAAGAGGATTCAAGATTGAACTCTTTGCAGAAATTAATATATATATATATTTTTTTTGTAATCGTGCCTCTAGCACCCATTAATAATCCAATAATTTCAATAGTTTGTAACTTATAGATACGTAAATAATAAGGAACAGTTGGACCATAAATTTGATTCTTCTCATTGTTGACATCTTCCAGTTGAGTTGTATTCAATTCGAAGCGGATAGTAGGATCTCTTATATAGCCTGTTGTGTTGTTAAAGGCTAATATATCAACCCGCCGACAGCTTCCTGTTTCCGACAGACCATGGATTTCTTCATAGGTGGTATATCCATTGTCGCGAAGAGCTTGAGCGATTGCAGACCTGATTTTGTGGTGTCTGGCGTTGCGTAATGTCTCACCATGCGGGCAAGATCCAAGAACGTGAGCGAGAGTTTCTATCTCGTTGAAGCAGTGGCGACAACGGTTACTGTCCATGCCCAGAGTAGCGAGTACAGCCGCAACATTATCGACCATTTTTATAGCATCCCTCCATTCACTGCAGCTCAGTCCTTCATGATGAGTGATCCACCGGTTTGTGGCAAGATGTTCCGCGAAAAGGGAAACTCCTTTCCCTTTTTGAGAAAGCGCGCTCCATTTCTGAAATTTTAGATCTCTTAGCGTAGCCCTCACTTTCCTTGAATCAAGAAATCCGTCTCGGGAGTTAGTGAGACTGTCATCGTATGTTAAATTTAGTCTGGTTAAGCAGTGTTTGCTTTCATCTATTCTGTTCTTACCGGTCATAACTCATTTTTTTTTTAATTTTTGTGGACTTAGGCCCTTTCTATTTCGACGATTCACTTAACATCCATCACCCGCTCGAAATTATTTTCTGGGTCCACCCCTATGTGTAAGCCTAAGGTTAATTTATAAACTTAATAATTTACTAGGAAGCACGTAAAAATATAATGTTAAAGTGTAGACTAATTATAAGTAACTCTATGCAACTATTACGTTGTGAACATATTCTGCTTCTTTAACAATAGGATCTTTTCATGAGTTGTTACGCAGACAATGCCCACACACTCTTGATGAGATAAGTGCATTTGGCAAGCAGTACAATTTCGTGTCCGACAGTATTCATTCACTCATTTGTTATGATTATGATTGCTTGCATGAGAAGCACAATGGCTACACATTTCAGCTTCATGAAGAATATGATTCCCTATATGCCATGAATCAAAACTACTGCCTGAGTTGTTAAATCCGTGGGGAACGACAGAGAAGTGGAGTCCTATTACAGGTAGGCCTATTATTTGGTCACTGCAAAGACAGTAACAATTGCCAGTATTGAACACTTGTAAATAAGGCATACTTGCAGAAGCTTTGAATTCTATTCGGCGAAGGAAACAAATTACTAGAAGCACAAAGAAAATCATTGGGACAACAATAGTAGAAAGCATTCTCATGTACGGGTCGGAAGTATGGGCATTATGTAAGACACAGATAAGTAAACTAATGTCAGTAGAAATGAATTATTTAGAACAAAGTGCTCGAAAATCCAAATTTCAACATAATACAAATAGACAGCATGACTTGAATACCTTAGATACCATAGTAATACATATAGAAAGTGAAAATTAAATTAGTATAGTCACTGACGAGAATGACGTAAGCAAATTACATAAATGAAAACCAACAGCGAGAAGAGTATGCGACAGATCTAGAAAATCTTAGAAGGAGGGAGTGTTTCAAGTTGTAAGAGATGGAGTCCTACAGATACAGGATACCCACGACAAGTCATATTGGCTATTGGGATTCAGTTGGCGGCATTCGGCCATATAATACTTTTGATAGATAAGATACTCATAAATATAACAAATAGGCTATTTTTCAAAAGAATGGCCGAAAATGTTTGTCTAAATCTCACACTAAACATTATACTTCTTGCAACTAAGAATAATACAATATTTTAAATACTGAAATTTAATAAATCCGCAGGAAAGAAATGTTTCAGGGCGTAAGAACTTATTCAGTAATATGTACAGTCGCTGTGCCATTCCTCATTATTTTTCCAGTCTGATCCCGCTGTAGTTGAAGTAAGAGACAATATTACGGAAAATATACTCACGACTTTGCGTGGATCTTTAGCGTTTCTAAAAAATCACCTACCACAAGTTCTCAATTCTCAGCCAAAAACTATTGTCAACATTCTCTATCATACATACATACATACATACTCGTATAATACATGCATATTCGTACAATACATACATAACATACATACATACATACATACATACATACATACATACATACATACATACATACATACATACATATTCGTACAATACATGCATACATACGTACATACATATATACATACTCGTACAATACATACATACTCGTATAATACATACATACTCGTACAATACATACATACATACATACATACATACATACATACAAGTTGGTTTAGCGCTGGCCTTCTATGCCCAAGGTTGCGGGTTCGATCCCGGGCCAGGTCGATGGCATTTAAGTGTGCTTAAATGCGACAGGCTCATGTCAGTAGATTTACTGGCATATAAAAGAACTCCTGCGGGACAAAATTCCGGCACATCCGGCGACGCTGATATAACCTCTGCAGTTGCGAGCGTCGTTAAATAAAACATAACGTTTAACACATTTTACATACATACTTACGTTTCCAGACCTGAATGTAGGTAACACACAGAACATAGGAAACGGAGAAGTTAATGAGAACCAGAGAAACGCCTGGAATCCATATTAAATGCATGACTTGAATGGCAGAGAAGAAAACTAGCCACAAGGCTTATTTTGTTTTTTGCTTAGTCAACTGTCCGAAGACAGGTCTGAACGTCACAAGTGATACTAACAAGGCACCACTTATAAGGCAACTAGGCTGGGACGTAATGGCCTAGTTGCCTCATAACGTTTATTATATGGAGATAGTCCAGGAAAAATTGCAATCGGTCCTTGACATGTTTCTACAAAATCACGTGTAGAAGCTCAGTTCTTAAAGACAATCTGACGCTGTTTGATAGACTGACTCAGCAGGCATGGAAGCAATGATCTTCAGTAACAAGCACATGAATGTTTAACGGTACAATAAATACAAGTGTTGTTCAAAAATATACTGATTGCACCGTGTAAGTTTTGAATTCTATACCTGTGTGTTAATGAATTCAAGTTACAAAGTTTCAGGGTAGGAAATAAGTGCTGTAAGCTAATAAACCGGCGGTCGGAAATTCCTGTTTTCGCCGCTAGAGCACGAGAAAGATCGCTCCTAATAGATAAGCTCCCCCATCTTGCACGGAACACGCGCAAAACATTATTTGCTTGTCGCTTGATTGTTTTAATGTTTTATTTGGTTTGGTTTTTTGTTTAATTTGGTTGTGGGTTTGTTATGATTTTTCTGGTATTAGGCCTCCATTTATTTCACAGATCTTTCACAACAGAGCTGATATTACATTTTCTACATTGGCTATTCGAAATGGCGGCCACAGATCTCGTTACAAAGTTCACAACGGTGTAACATTTTTCCTTGGACCATTGTGAAAAGTCCCTGAACACCTTTAATTGCAGCGACGGCGGCGTGAATCTTCGCGATTAGATCCTCCTCGTGATCCTAGGGGATCTCGTAAACGAGGCTCTTCAAGAGGTCTAAGAGGTCTAAGAGTAGAGTTCAGGTGAACGTAGTGGCCATAGTTCAGGGCCTCCTCCTATTTACCCAGCGACCACCAAATGTTCGAGTGAGGTGCTCGTGTACTGCACATCATGTGATGTAAGAGCAGCTCCATCATTCTGGAAGCACATCTGGCGACGAACATTGAGAAGCACCTCCTCGAGGAACCCAGGAAGTGTTTCTTGTAGGAAGGTGATTTAAATTCTTGACGTGGAGGATGCACGTAAGTGCCAACAAGCACGTCCCCCACAATTCCAGTCACTGCCTCTTTTTCAGATTCAAAGTTGGCCTCTTCATTTGGCTTCTTCTACGCTCAAGTGAACTTTTTACAGTTATGTTACAACATCACAATGTTACAAAATATTAATATTATTTTTAAAAATAATCTGTTCAGTAGCAATCGAAATTTAAAATATTTACTTGTTTCAATTCACAGGATTACATGAACGTGTCAACATGGGTGCATGCTGTAGTGGTCCCGATAAGGTTGAACCTGTCAATTCAACTGCCACAGAGGTAAAATATACAACTTCATTCTTAAATTTTGTGTTTTTTTTTTTTAATTTGCAAAGCTTTTATAACATTTCGTATCTGAGTATATATTTTAAAGTATCAAAACGACTACCGGAATAAACAGTTTATTTGGTTAATATTTTTTAAGCTATTTGTTTGCATACTTCCTAAATTGAAAACATAGACTCTTATTTGATTGTTCACAAAAGTAGGACTGGTGTGAATCTGAGGGGATAAGTTTTTACACGCTACAATTTGACAGAAATAAATTTTACATTTGTAGGGTGTGGAAAAGAATTGGTAGGCTATACACCAGCGGTGACCAAATTGGATACCGTGATTACATCGTGTATTTAAAGACATTCATACTGGTAAGGGTAGTTTCCTGTACATTGCTCTCTATCTCGCTCATGTGGCTACTGATGGTAAGCAGTGTCGGCTACTGCGCCTTTCTCGACTAAATATCCAGAAGAGAATTCAGGAAATTTCTGATTGTGTTCATGAGAAATATAAAAAACAAGAAAATTTGTATATATTTTTATTGGCTCGATGACAGTAGTGATATTACTGATACAGCAAAGCTTGCGATTTTTATTCCCGGGGTTGATGAAGAACTCATTGTTAGTGCACGAACCACCACTGGTTGTAGTTTTCATGTCAAGTACCTCTCCTCCGTCTCCTAGACTTTCTCTCGCGTGTAATCACTGCCCTTCGAGTTTTGGTCACCGCTGCTATTCACTAACAGAATATATAATACTTGCATAAAGCTCTTTGTACTTTGTTACGTACTTGTGTTCTAAATAATTGAAGACCTCCCTCGTAAAGGATGTACTTTTATTTTAGTAGGTTATTTTACGACACTTTATCAACATCTTAGGCTACTTAGCGTCTGAATGAGATGAAGGTGATAATGTCGGTGAAATGAGTCCGGGGTCCAGCACCGAAAGTTACCCAGCATTTGCTCATATTGGGTTGAGGGTAAACCCCGGAAAATACCTCAACCAGGTAACTTGTCCCGACCGGGAATCGAACCCGGGCCACCTGGTTTCGCGGCCAGACGCGCTGACCGTTAGTCCATAGGTGTGGACGTAAAGGATGTGGCAACAAATTAATGAAATACCTGACTTTGGTGGAAAAAAGTAATTCTGAAGCATTTACGAGTATTTATAACAATAATGAAATGCATCCAATAGCAGAATAAGCTTGTATCCTTGATCAATCAAATGGTTCTGCTAGTAAATATAGGCCTAAGGAAATATGCCCCTGAAATTATTTTATTTTCTCCTGAAGCGTGTATTATAGATTTGTTGGTTACACCCTTATTCGAGGGAGGTCTTCAATTGTCATTTAAACGTAATTATTCTACTATGCAGAGGGGATGTTACGATTTATATAGGAGAGAAATAAGTTTTATGATTTTCTTAATCATGAGACTTAATGCCTAAGAAAGGAATTAAGTTTACGGACTGGATATAAAATTTAGTACCGACTTCTTTAAATATAATGTTACATATCTAAGAAATACGTCACTGGACTAAAATATTATGTCCATTGAAGTAAGTAAAATATTCGCAATATATACATTTTATAAAACAACTTATATATGAGCCGTTCAGAGCAGAAGTGGTGTAAGTCAAAATTGAGTAATGAGGTTTAAAGTAAAAATTCTGTAAAATACAGCACAAAGTAGCAATTAATATGTCCTTCGTGCTATCCACTGACTACTAATAGTTTAAATACGAGTAAATTGAATATTAATTGCTACTTTTCGCTGTATTTTACAGAATGTTTACTTTAACCCTCATTACCCATTTTTGACTTACACCACTTCTGCTCTCAACGGCTCATATCTCCAAGTGCTGCTGCTCATGATGATAGTGATGGTAGTGGTGATGATGATGATGATGATGATGATAATAATGATGAAATCTGCTTATAATCACTGCTCTTTACAAAAATTACTTACTTGAAGTATAAATCAGAATATACACTACACATAAACTTTAATAATCATAATGTTGATGCGTTTTAGAAAGTATTAGTAAAGGACGTTTCACTAAAATTGTTGTACGACAAAAATAAACTATATAATGGAAGATCAAATGTTTGTTTATCTTAAAATTAATAAACGTAGGCATTATCATATTTAGGTAGGACTACACCCATGGGCCCGAAAAAATTTTTCGCTCCCATCAAATACAAATCTTGCAAGACAGACTGTAAAAAAAAAAGTGGCATGTAAAGACAATTTAACATTTTGTGGTACTATCAAAAGTAGTAAAGTAGGAAAACATTTATTTTCATCTCGATTTTTTCTGTTCTCAAAATTTTGTCACTCCTATGAATTTCCTGTTTGTCGCCCTGGGCCCAGGCCCATGTGACCCATGTGTAAATAAGGCTTAAATGAAGGTACACTTTTTAATATGAAAGTTGTTCTACCAATGGTAGAAGTATGTCTTAAAATCTTTCTCAAAATAGTCCTTTTATCTACAGAACGTTTAGGCCTACTGTATAACGTTGTACCGTAGTAGCACAGTCTAGTATATAGTCACGAAGCTCAATACGTAGTAAATATGCATCCATAGATAGTTGCTAACCACTAGGATCGCTACTATCGCCTCATTACAGACAATGCGAAATAGTACCTGCACAGTCTATTGTTCCCAGTACCCTCATAAACTCAAGCTTCGTGACTGTATACGCTAGACTGTGGTAGTAGTTTGTTGATGGAAGAGAAAATTTTTCAGTCCGGAATTTGGTTTGTTTGCAGCAATTGCAGTGTCGCGGAGAGTTATATTTCAGCCGAATACTGTACCCTAACCACTTCACGCAGACGTACACTCCTAAAATAGTATTTTTCTGCTGTAGAGTAGGCTACCGTCAATCACATAGCACCAGAAGTTTGCAAGAAAATACTCGTACACTGGCTGCTGCAGATATCTTTCTTAATGCAACCCAACACCAACAGCTTCTATTATTAACATTGGCAGTCGATACTCTTTTTTTCCGGTAAGTTCTGTAATATTTCAGTTTTGCAACGCTATAGGACAAGTAATCATAATAATGTGGATATTTCTTCGTATGAATTTCCTATATAAAGTGAAATAAACAGATTTAAGGATCTGCAGTTTTAAATGCTGGAATATCTTTATAGTACAGGTCTGCAGAAATGTAGCTCTTGAGAGCGACTGCTTTCCTCCCCTTTCTTAACCCAACCATCTTTTCTACCTGTGCGGTCATGGCGTTCTAATTACGCTCGGCTACATCAACATTCATACTCGCGGCGGAAGTCGATCATCCCCAATAGAAGTGGAGTGAGGCTGACGTCATATTTCCCCTACTTGCGAGTTCTGCAGGCCTGTTATAATATTACATGCCATTGATAAGATGAATTGACCTTGATTGAGACAAGTTACCCGGTTGATTTTTTTTTTCAAGATTTTCTCTCAACCCATTAAGAGCAAATGCTGGATAACTTTCGGCGCTGGACCTTGGACTCATTTCACAGGAATTATCACTTTCGTTTCACTCAGACGCTAGATAACCAGGGCAGTTGATAAAGAGTCGTAAAATAAACCAATTAAAAAAGATGAATTTCAATGAATATTTGACGGAATTATCTACTGATAAATTAGTTTGTTCCTACAATGTTCTTATTACGAATTGTTTTCCTTTTCATTTTCATAATCTTACTAGCCCCGTACTTTTATCACTTACTTACAAATGGCTTTTAAGGAACCCGCAGGTTCATTGCCGCCCTCACATAAGCCCGCCATAGGTCCCTATCCTGTGCAAGATTAATCCAGTCTCTATCATCATATCCCACCTCGCTCAAATCCACTTATTGTATGAATTCGTAACAAGCTGGTTTTTACGGTGATGGATTGTTAGCTCTTCGCTCAATCCCCAAGCTGGAGGACCACCCCATATCCGCTGTCCACGACTGCTTATTCAATATATTAGCGGCTACCCTCCATATCGAAGATCGTCTCCTCTATCCATAACCTGAGGACGCGCCATGCCGTGGTGATAGGGACCCACAATACATATTTATCACTACTAGAAGCAATTAAGTCTGAAGCAAGCAAATACCAGAAGCGAGGTTATCATCTGGAGGTAGTGAAAGAAACATGAGGGAGAAACCATACCCAGAAGAGGAACTTCAATAATTCTATGATTCGTATTTCTGTCAGTTCATGTATTGTATTCTACTAAAGAATAATGAAAGATAAGTGTAAAATTTCTGTGATTGGCATTTCTGCCAGTTCATGTATTGTATTCTACTAAAGAATAATGAAAGTTTTTGCATTTCCAGCTTGATAATATGAGCAAGGGAGAGGCTAACGATTCTGAGTTCCGTGGTCCTGTGAGAAACAGAAGCTGTACAGATGTCTTATTTCTGATCATCATGTTGCTCTTTCTGATTTCACTGGTAAGTAGCATTGAAACAAGGAAACTGTTTATTTATTACACTCAACTCATCGATATTGTAAACTAAAATACCTTTATAATATGATTAAGATGCACTGAAAATTTCTTATTACAATATCTGAGCAAACCAGTCCCAAATCTTAAAGACATGTCTTAGGACTTAAAAAGTATTAAGGGAATTTTATATTTATGATAAATAGATCATTTTGGTTCTGAAATTGTGTTAAATTCAGACGTTGCCTGGAATAACATCTTAACATACGTTATGTCGTTTTTCCGTTTCCAGCATATCGATGGTTAAGAAGTGATACCTCATGCATGTAAATTTGCAGGTGAATCAAACAACTGTTTTAAAAATCAATTTTTCTCAAAATAGACAATATATATATATAAATATAAATATAAAATATATATATATATATATATATATATATATATATATATAAGAATTTTGTCTATTTCTGTTTTGTAAGATCCTCTACTCGAGGATAAAATATTAGTTAATTGTTCAGCTTTGTGAACATAATAAAAATATAGTTAATCTAAATGACTATTTTTGTAGATACGAGGTATCACTTCTCAGCCATCGATATATTGAATCCTTAATAACACATCTTACCTCTGAATGAGATTTTGGCTGATATGTAAATCTATTATCAGGCAGTACATATCACTTGACGATATGTGTCAGAGGAAGAACAATTGTTTGTATATATCAGAAGTCTGATTAGTGTAATATGTAGGAGACAGCGATGTATGCAATGGAGGGAGAAAGAAACTGGCCACCCTACCACTTATCTCGTGGCTTAGTTTCCTCATGTGTGATGCCTTATTAGAGTCACTTATGCTGTTCAAAGCTGTCTTCGGACAGTTGACTGAACAACTACAATAACAACACAATATCTCTCTCGACAAAATATTATTTCCAACAAATACAGCGCCCTCTTAGAAACATTTGAATGTCGAGTGAGTGAGTGAGTGAGTGAGTGAGCGAGTGAGGTCTTGTTTCGTCTTTCTACTCTACAGATTCCTGAGACGAACCATAGTGTCCTGATTTACAAATTTCTTAATCCATCAACATTTTTATATTTCAGGTGGTACTGATAGTCTACTGTGCTAATTATGGTGACATTTACCGAATTATTAACGGCTACGATAGCTGTGGCAATGTATGTGGCCGATACAATCCATCAGTAAAGGAATATGACAAGCAAGGGGTGTGTATAGGAGGAGACTTGAAAGAAATGAGGTAAGCATATGAACATGGACATGTCCGCCGAGTTAGCTCTGTGGCAGCGTGTGTGTCTCCAGCAGGCACGGTTTCGATCCCCGGCGGGGTCAGAAATTTTCATGTAATATTTTTACTTTGGGACTAGAGAGATGGCAGTGCACAACTTCTAATCACTAGATTGTGCACCAATATCCCTGTGTTAAATCCAAAATCTCTCCGCAGTACATATATATGAAGAGAAGGCATATGTCACTGTTGATAGTGATTCGTCCATCGGACGGAGACGTTAAGCCTGGCGGCCCCCTGGTGCTATTCGACAGAAGTAGGCTATGTGCCAGTTTATGGTTTTCCCCTTCTCCCTTCCTCATCTTCTTCTTCATCATCATCATCATCATCACTCATTTTATACACTACACTGATACGAACACTCACCCTAGTACACACTAATCACATAAAGTGAAGTGAGCAGGCAGTTCGTAACCTGAAACATGATCTGTAATCAGCACGTTTATGTCCTAGTATGCTCATTCAGTATCATGACAAAGAAATCAGTACCGTATATCTGAAGTGAATATAAAATAAGAATAACAGAGTAGTATTAGAGAAAAAAAAAGAATATATTGCGGTTTATTAAAGAAAGTTTAACATTTTTCAAATATCAACAACATACAGTAGGTTAAAATACTGAAAAGATGTTATGTCGAAATGAGTATGTTCATAACTAAATATAATTTTAGTAACTGTTGCGTTTATGGTAAAGCAGCAACCCAGAATTTCGATTTATTTAGTTTGCAAAACATCATTCATAATACATGTTTATATTTTTTATAATTTATGAAAAGGAGAAAATTTTGTAACAGAATCATTGAACTTGGTGGACCTGAAGAAGATAAGTAAGTTTTACAGTTTCTTAAAATCTTATCGAGCACTTTTTTTCAGGTTTCTGCAGATAACAGAAGCTAGTAACAATTATGTTGATCCTCAGAATGTGCGCAGAGAATGTGTCAAAGGATGTAAAGAAGAGTAGTAAGTATGCTTAGGCCACTAAGCTGTCGTCATCTAACTTCGTTATAATAAAATTTTATCGGCATAAAACACATCGATATGTTTTTATTTTTAGTGAAGCGTTCCTCAATCGATGCATCCCAAAAGTGGGTGAGAATACTGCCAAAACATTTTTCTCCAAAACAGGATTCAAAAACTTTTTTCAGGTTAGTTATGTATTTCAGTATTAATTTATATTATAAACATTATAAGATGGCAGAACGGAGGTAACGTCTTCTGCACAATGTGTACTGATATTCGTTAGGTTGTGTAATTTTAATTTTCCTTTCTATTTAACGGTATGCCCATTGGCGTAACTTACACCCCCCCACACCCCGCGTTGGGGGTTCTCGAGGCCAGGGGGACCCAAAAACATTCAGCGGTTACTGACGCATATTTGGAAATGAGTGCGAATTACAGTTCAAGGCCCACATTAAGTATTTTCCATAACGCATAGCCGCGCTTTTTACTCTCCGGCATATGGAAATCTGTGATAATGACCACCATCACTGGACCCGAGGATGCGCATACAATGATCCAACTGACAGTACTTAGCATCATACACCACCGTCGATTGCCTCAGTAGACTCGCCCATAACCATACTGCAGTGACGCCAACGTTGAAAATGTGAGAGTGATTTTTATAGATGGAGACATTGTTTCTCGTGGTGTATTTTTATGTCATCAGGTTGCCAGCCGTAGTCGCAGCATATAAACAGTAAACGCACATTGAAATAAAGAAGTTTTGTATATCAACACGTCTGCTTGTTACTAGATTTAATTCATCATTTTTCTCGTGTTTTGTGACGATGAAACCTTTTAAAAGTGGTTATGAACATTTAAGTAGTGCAGAAAAACGCAAAAGGAAAAGAGAACTTGAAAAATCTGTTTCGAAATTGACTAAAATAGACAGTATTTCGACCAAGCAGTCAAATACAAACTATCTGTGGTGGAACGAATCCCAGTGTTCCAGTACTATGAGTCAAGAAGGACTTAGTGCTCTCAGTGTATTAAGTATTGAATGTGAAAAGCCCAAAGACTTGATCTACACGATTTGATTGAGTCATTTGCTTCCCAAAAGGCCAGAAGGCAAAAGAGCTTGTTGAACTAAGCTTTACATTAAATTTATCTTAGTAGGCCTATTATTGCGTAATTATAGCCTTAGTAAAATAGTAGTCATATCATTTAAATTTTTTCAGTTCTGTTCACTTAATTTTGTTTAAAAATTGAGTATTTTACTATGCTAAATTGTTTCATTCGAATTAGATGTAAAAAAATAAAATTATGAAAATATGAAAAAAATGGCAGTAAGGAAAGGGGCCCAAATTCTCATTTTTGTTGGGGGGGGGGGCCAGCTATAAAAAGTTACGCCACTGGATATGCCCAATATTCATTTAAAAGCTTTGTTTGCATATTTTCTTTGGCTTCGATCTAGACACACTGTAAACACAGATCTTGATATTGTCGTAGATATTATGTACCGGTATATGAAGCAAGAGAATATGTTGAAGTTAGGTAGCCTACACATTTTTAATTTCGTTTTTCACAATTTATCTTTATTAAAACCTTTATTTTTATAAACTCCCATTAATTATATAATTTTCGAATGTAGGTATGAAAATTATCACTTCGTTCATCTCTCGATCCATTCATTTTTTGACATGTTCGTACGTATTTTCGTGTACAAAGAAATAAAAATAGGGTATGTTGTATATAAGGATAAAGTGCAGTATATTAAACCCAAGTAAGTTTGAGCTCTTTTGGCACACTACACAAAAATCTTACAAATCACCTTATTATTTCCCTAAAACGGCTCTGTTTTGTTACTCATCGCACAGTACACCTTTTGCTACAATGTGTAGGCCTACTTGCAGTTAACAACTATTATGTACCAATAAATAAACATTTCAACACGTAATGCAGTGTATAACTTCTCCTCAAGACACAATATAAAATCACATTTGGACGAAAGCTCAGGTTAGCGATCTTTCAGAAACCTGTCACGTTATGGATCTTATTCCATTTTCCTATAAAGGAAGATAATGGAGAGAAAGAGTGAATACAAAAAAATTGACTTTTTATGTGAACTACAGGGTCCTCAAAAGGAAGTTTAAAAATCTTGGATCTTATTCCATTTTCCTATAATGGAAGATAATGGAGAGAAAGAGTGAATACAAAAAAATTGACTTTTTATGTGAGCTACAGGGTCCTCAAAAGGAAGTTTAAAAATCTTGGAAATCGCTTGAGTAGCCCAACGGCTCTACTCGGACGGTTGGCATTTCGAGAGTCTGAAGCTCTCCCACCCTTCCTGTGTGGATGCTTTTGCGGCTAGCCTATCGTATTAGACACATTGCAAGCAAAAACGTGCATATAAATATTTATTTCAGTCAGTATACGATTACCCCAGCAGTGGCCAGACCTTCAGCCTGTCACGCAGGAGGCTCTGGTTCAAGTCTCGGTCATGTCTGGAATTTTTCATTGAAAATCCATAGTAACACTTGTGACGGACAAGTTGGAGGTTTTACTCGGAGTTCTCCCGATTTTCCCAATATTAAGTATCTACTGTACATCAATCCGTCACCCTTTCGTCATCATTCCATTGCCGGCTGGCGATGCACGGAGAAGGCTGGCCTAGAGACGAGGGGGGTTGCCTGCTCGAAACCTGGGTACGCAGCGAACCTTAATGTAGTCAGCCGGTTTGGGTTTGGGAATTCGCCTAGCTTGAGAGTTAGCGCACTAGATCGTAGATCGCAGTGCTGGCCCACAGTGCCCCTCCTGTAACGTCCATTCCATTACAATCTCAATTTATATACCGGTACACATGTAAGTTACATTGCTTTCGTTTTATAAATTAATGTGCCAGTACGTTACCATTTTTAAGTATATGGATACAGTTCTATTAAATAGAATAATATGCTGTGTATATTCCATTGGGAATGAATAACGGATATCTCACGATATTGCACAGGGTGTTAAAATTTCAATATTTTGAGAGGTGGTACTACTCATCAAAATAAGAAAATGAAGTCTAATAAACATGGGCCTTAAGTTAATATCTTCCGAGAAATAATCACTTCTTCATCAACATCATAGGCTTATGTGATTTCTGTTAAAAAGAAAAGCATTCAATATTTTAAGAAGTGGTAATATTCATCACAACAAGAAAACAAAGTATAAATAAGCATGGATCCTAAAATTAATATTTTCCAAAATGTATGAGTAGACCTACTTGTTCATCAAGATCATAGAAGATGCTCAGTGTGAGTTTCATTAAACAAAAGCATTCAATAATCTGAAAGAAAGTAGTATTCAAGAAAGCAAGAAATAAAATCTGATAAACATGAATCCTAAAATTAAATTTTGTACGGAAAAAGAGCTTTGAAACTTGTATTATAAGAACAGCATATCTTCCAATGTGAGCTTTTCGGTTGTTTCTTATTGGGCATACAGTAGTGTCCTGCAATGTTCGAACATGAGAGAGCAACAAAGACATTACGAACTTCGTCTTATTTTATATGAAAAACTAATACCAAGATCTGTGCTAAAATCCTTAAGCGGTTAAAAAATGAAGGGATAGGAATATAGGGTAGCGAATATTTTAATCACAAGGTGGAAGAAACATGACAGGACTCCTTCTGCAGAGCGAACATCGGTGAATATCGAACTTCGCCATACTCGAGAAACTTAACCGAACATAGCGCCTATAATGCACGATGCTAGTATGCAGTACCATATCGGAAATGCAGTAAACAAAAAGTTATAAGGTGTGAGTCCCTAATATGTAGGGCAAAGGAATGTGTTAAAATAATATAAATCATAGTCTACTGGGCAACTCCTACGATTTTTTTTCATATTGCAAAAGTTTATTACATTATGATTTAACGTTGTATAATTATACAAGCACAAATATTACTTCCAATCAATTTTTACAACAATATTCACGTCGTCTTCTTTTTCCTCCCCCACTGCTCAATACAAATCAATTTTTTACTTGATATGAAACTGTAAGGTTACACCATTTTAATTGGGTTATGTAAAACAGTTAAACTGACATCCTTCTAAAATATTATGCTAATTGTAGGACTCGTGTTTTGTGGGCTTTGTTTTCTTGTTTTAATGAATAGATACTACGCTTTCAGGAATGTTCGTCCAAACATTTTAGTCCAATACAACATTTCGCCAAATTTCTATGACCAACACTTTTAAGTCCAGTGGAATAACTCCATAGCATTTTCGTCCAAGAGTAAATTTCGACCAGAAATTTTTTAGTCCACAAAATTTAGTCCATTATACATATTGTCCAATCGTGATTGGTTTTATATATTCAGATACTAGAAGAACATTTTTAACAGATGCCAACAATATAATACCAAATAATGGAGAATTCAAAAATGGACAGTTGTTGCTAGGGAAATGCATGCATTAGTTTTACTCAAAATTATCAGGTATGGATCCCAAAGTAATTACTTCAAAAAGGAACAAACCACTGCTTATAAAAGACAGCTACTGTTATAAACATCACTTTTATAATAAGGATCGAACCAGAATATATCGACGATGTGAGAATCGGTCAACCTATAATGAATTTACACAGCAACCCGCAGAACTTCAAAGATGGAAATTAAAGAAGGGAATTACACTTTCTAAGAAATAGCTGCAATGAATGCATGATCTTTCTTTCTTTGAAATAACTGAAAATAAATATCATGTTTTATTTCAGTGATTCTTTTTTTTTTTTAAACACAACTACGAAAATTTCAAGTAAATAAATTTGGACTAAAATATCAGGTAAGGACAAAAAATATATAGGACGAAATTTCACATTATACTAAAATGATATGGACGAAAGATCTGTGGACAAAATTTCATGCAGGACGAACATATAACTGGACAAACGTAAATTAGGACCAATTTACGAATGGACGAAAACGCAATGGACTAACATTCTGCTAATCAGATAGGCCTACTACCTCCTCTCAAAACACTGAATGCTTTTTTAAAACACTCTTTATATTCAACGCCAATATAACATATCAGTGCATACTATTAAAAGAAAGTATACTTCAAGTAAAAGTAATAGTACTTAGGCATGAATTTAAAGAAATAACGCCTGTAATTTTGTGAATTAAAACAATAGTTTTTGCTTGTTTTACATAACAGGAAGTTACAGAAGATTTACAAATGAGCTGGAGGGAGATTCTTTACCTGTGCTTAATTGCTTTTGGTGGGTAAATATACTGTAAGAATTTTTTTATGAATTATCTATCATTCACCATTGCATATTACATAAAATAAAATAATGCAACTGGTGCCGCTTTCACTCTTTCCACAAATGTGCTGTAACATATAAATGGCACATATTTTTTAATAGTTATAAATTTCTGCATGTCCATGAAGTAGATAATTCATAAAACTTTATGTTAAAACAATGTGTAAAATGTATAAGAGAAAAGTATGAAAATTTGTAGCAACAGTAAAGTCTATTTATACTTTATATAATGTAATGCATGGAAAAGGCTAATTATGAAAGACAACTTACTAAGACCAGTGGCATTCATGTCACTCTTTCATATATCTCTTATCCCGCTAATTTTAAATTAATTTGAGCAACCAGGTTAGCTCAGGCAGTAGCGCGTTTGCCTGCTGATCCAGAGCTGTGCTCGATCGTTGGTTCGATTCCCACTTGGGCTGATTATCTGGTTGGGGCTTTTCCCCGAGGTTTCCCAAACTGAAAGGCAAATGTCAGGTAATCACATGGCGAGTCCTCGGCCTCATCTCGCCAAATATAATCTCACCATTGCCAATTTCATCAACGCTAACTGAGACAGCATCGTTGAATAACCGACTAAAAATACATTAATTTGTGCTGGGAAGTTTAGTATTTATTCTCTTACGTTTTGGAACTTACATCTTAAGCTGTGTTCAATTTGAGAGCTTTTTTATATTTGGGCCATTCCACGACAAAGTGAGCCTGACACCAAAATTTTCAAACATCTTATAGGCCTATGATATCGAATTTTGAAGATTTGGCAAGAGAAAGGACTGAAGTTACCCATGAAAGAAGAAATATGGATATCAGTTCACTATTTATCATGAAATTGCAGCTTAAAGAGAGTAGTGGAAATTTGCAGGTCAAACCTGGATTTTTGTACTTTAAGTTAGTATTACTGTATAAAGCTCTCCATTCCATTTGTTTGAAATTTTATTGTGCAGAATAAAAGAAGATAGTCCACTGTTACAGCTGCAATGATATTTTGTTCTGAAAGATAGGCATATTTCCTAAAAAATTTGTGCATTTTATTATGCTTGTTTCAATGTACCACCTGTGACAAAATAATTTTAAAATGTTAAAGCTGTGTGAGAAATTTCATTTTCTATGAATTCAGGCAACCTCTGAACGTATATGAGAGAGGATAAATTCAAAAATTCATACGATGTCCCACCCGTGACATTTGACTATCCCACCCGTGACAACAATTAATAATTTATATTTTGCACGTAAATGTAATTATTCTTATTTTCTGCAGATCATGGTGAAGTACAACCTCTTCTTCTATCAGTCTGAAAGTGTATTGAATTTCTTTTACCAAGCACTTCATACAACTTTAATAACATTTCTTACAGTGGTCCACCCGTGACGAGATTTCAAAACTAAATAATATTAAAACTGATGCAAAAATGTATTTAAAATTCACAAATTATGGAATATTTTAATGTCAAGACTGCATACCATATAGTAGTTTTTAATTTCTGTTCCTACTGAATTAAATATTTGTCATATGAGCAGAAAAATCGCAATGCAAGCGTCCCATCCGTGACAATGAAATGGCCCATTTATCAGTTATTCTAATATAAACATATTTTTAAAATATGTTGTAAATTGCGTTATTCACAATTAGGGCCCACTCGTTATAGAAATTTTTATTGGGTTATTTTACGACGCTGTATCAACATCTAGGTTATTTAGCGTCTGAATGAAATGAAGGTGATAATGCCGGTGAAATGAGTCCGGGGTCCAGCAACGAAAGTTGCTCAACATTCGTTATAGAAAATAAAATCATATCGCACCCCTAGAATAATACTGTTGTAACTCCCAAAAACTTAATTTTGAGTTAAGGCAGTTTTGTAATCTTTATTTAATCTTCTATCAAACAGTAGAAGTTTCGTATCTCTAAGCTCAAGTGAAAAGTCTGCAGGACTCATACTGATACTTGGTAATCCTGTTTTCTCATACGACTTTGAAATTTTTATCTTGCATTTACTCAAAACTAACTTTTGGTAGTTACGACAGCATTATTTTAAGAGTGCGATATGATAAGAAGTACACTGGAGCCTCAATTTTAGGCAGGGGAAAGTCTTGCTTATCCTTTCCTTACAAGGCAGTAGGGGATGGGGAATGAGTGAACGAAGGTGAAGTATTCGTGTACAGTTGTCTCTTGGTAGTAGTCACGTGTTTCGTATTGAGCGCAACCCCAGATCACTTATATAACAGATTGCTCATCCCTATGTTGAAATCGGTAGCACTTTGAAGAGAACAACTGCCAGGATCGCCACCTGTCCGCCGTAAACGAATACGAGATGGCAGTACAGTCGCTAATGCAATTCAAATGGGAGTTATGAAGTGACTCCTTATGTAACAATTAGATGGCAGCATAGTAAACCTGACAAAAGTTAGTACCGTCATAGCCTAGAGCTCTATATAGGCAGAGTCCGCAACTGTCTTCCCTACCGCTTGCCGACAATGCGGCGCTCCGATTGGTTCACGTGACCTCGCGCGCTTCTCTGGACCCAAAGCCCGCTAGTAGTAGCATAAGAAAACCATTGAATTCAGTTAAATACCAATTTTCTTCTTAGTTTAAAGGCAGTAAAATGCCACAGTGTTGTGCATATGGATGTTATACAAGGCAAGAGAAAGGTGTACATCTTTATCGGATATCTCAAGGGCAGAGAGATAAAAATTTGGGTGGCAAGGATAAACCGCGTGTCCATTTAGAAAGTAAATTATCATACTAAGTACGAATTATATAAGAAAAAGGTAATATAAAATGGACAAGCTTACATTGGAGCTCTGTACTGCTGTATACTAATATTTATATAATTTCAGTAATTACATGCACAGCTATGAAAATAATACTTTATAATTTCTATCATGGAGGAAGTTGCTGTTACCTCGTCTGACAAATTTCTCTGAAGTTGGGGAAAATTGAATAAAGTTGAATTCTCTGTCTGGTGCAACATCCAGACGATGACGGTATTCTGATTTTTTTCTTTGTCACTTTTATTGTTTTTTAGCCACCGATCCATAGAAATAGCACTGTACGAAAATTAATAAACTTAATATTTCGTAAGTTTATTATGCTAGAAACTGTAGCCACACGGTTTTTCATACACACGTTACACAGATTTTTGACACAAACACATGGATGAATATTAATAACTAATAATGACATTTTTTGTCATTAAACCCTATGCGCTTTTCCCTACAAAAGGACCCAATTCCACTGTTCGAAAAACGTATACTTAACATTTCGCACAACTTAATACAAACTAATGTAGAACAGTCGAGAGTGACTATCAGACTGAAGCTGTCAGACAAAAAAACTGACGTTTAAAGTCAAAGTAGTACTGGAGAAGGATTTTAGAAAGCTGAAGGACAAAAAAAAATCTTTATTTTGAAAGGAAAATTGACACATGTAAGATTCTTGAAAATAGGCCTAAAACCTTTGTTACACGTGCACTTAGAATTGGGAGAGAAACAAAACCATAAAAACGAGACATGGCTGTCTCACAAGTTCAATGAAAAGAAGGGAAAACGGCAAACCTTGCCCTTCAACATTTCTGAAAAGTAGATACTTTCATTCTAAATAAAAAAAGGAGTTACACATTTTTAAAGTTATTGTTTTCGTAACGTGGTAAGTGGGTTGGGTGACCCTTCCTATATTTCGTTTTAGAAATTCGGTGTCCATCATTCTTCCACCATGGCTGTTTGAGGATCACTAGAAGAAAAAAAAACCATTACTTGAGCTCTAAAAATTAGTTTCCTTTTGACATCTCTCTTTAGTTACTGCTTACAGAAGGTAAATATTTTTCTTCCCCTTTTATGACTCTGCCTTTCCGGATACTGTATTCAACAAAACTCTTCCCCTTTTACGGTCATGTATGCTACATGTAAAGTTACAACACATTATTGACCAGTATAACTAAAAACTATCCTCTAAATAAGTCTCCGAACATACTACAGATATTCCTAAATGAAATTAAACAAAATATTATTTTGTTATTAATTAAAAGGGCATGATAAATCGAGGAGTAGTGCAAAGTGTGGTAGTAGAAGTGTTGGAAGCAGTTCGAACTTTGAAGTAATTTAGGTCCCATTATAAAGATTACAATGTTAAAATTGAAAATATGGATGGAAGAACTCCCTAAGTCAGGTTACGTACTTATTTCAGATAATTACTGCAGAATATGATTCTCTGGTGCCTGTAGAATGTAACAATAGTTCGAACTAAGTCATAAACCTTGATATTACACTATTTTATTAAATACAAGCATCTGAAACTGGAGTAAGGACGTAACTCAAGAAAATGAGAAATCATAGGTCTAATAATAAAATTAGATTACTAAACCATCTTTCACTATTGCTACTTCTCGTCACTGGAATTCTCTGCCACCTGAAGCCAAGAGCTGCCGAACTTTATTTTTTTTAAAATGTAAATTAGAAAAATGTCTTATGATGAGTTGCCAGAACTAACACGTTGCAAATATTTAATGGAATGTATTCCACTGTATTTATTTTTATTTTTCGTTTCTTATTTTTATTGTGTAATCATGTAAATCGTGTTTATTTATTACTTAACACCAATATGTATTCCATTGTTATTATTATTATATTTATTATATATTATTTATTATTATTAGTCTATTTTTTATTGTGTACATTTTATTCAATAGTCGGTTTCTGCTTTAATTATGTGAATCTTACTTATTTGTAATCTAATACTAATATGTATTCCAAGTTGTTTATTTTTATTTTTACTGTGTACATTTTTTATTGAATTATCGGCTTCTGTTTTTGTGTGATTAGTTTTTGATTCTAACAACATTAATATGTATTCCACTATGTTTATTTTTATTTCAAGAGGTAAATTTTTATGTAACTACCTCTTTTGATTTCATTGTGTACCTAAATCGTATTAATATGCAATTACTTAATTCCGATCCAGTTGTTATTCAACTATGTAAGGAAGTTTCAATTCTGGTTGAGTGTAAGAGAAGGCCTTACGGCTTAACTCTGCCAGGTTAAATAAAGCCATTATTATTATTATTATTATTATTATTATTATTATTATTATTATTATTATTATTATTACTGAAGCATTAAAAAATTGAGTAAAGTGTAATTTCACTTACGAACTATTGTAAAGATTCATTTATGAAAGTATGAAAATTTTAACTAAATTTTTTATTGGTGCATTTTTTTACTAATTTTCTCATAACTGCATTTTTAGCTACACACTTCTTCCATCAATCTTGAAAATTAATGCTAGACTTACAAACATATATCAGGCAACGCATTTTACTAAGAGTGAACGAAAATGACCATGATTATAATAATTTTATATTCGAGTATTTGCTTCAAATAATATTATTTCAATGTCCTAATTTATTTATCTATAAGTTTGTGTTTGCTTTAAAAATAAATGTACTAAAATTACTAAAATATTGAGCTTTTATTGGAGAATATTGCAAACAAATATGAAAGTAAAGAATTCCACTGAAACTGAATAGGCCAGTCACCTTATTTCATGTATTCTGTTCGATAGTGTATGTAAGTAACTGCCATCAAACTACATAATATACTTCTTAAAATTCTACTTGTAAAGCAAGAGTGTTATGGTCTGCCTGAGTTTCCTAGTTCAAAACATATCATGGAATAATAACTTACTTCCAATACGCCTACATTATATATTTGCTCTCCCGTCTTGCCAGAGCTGATGCACGAATAACATGAATTTGCAACGCTTCTAATTGAGATATTACATTTAAAAGTTCAAGTGTCATGCGTGAGACATTTAGCTACATGTCAGTATATTTACAATTATTATCAGTGCCCTAGAATGGAATTTACAGCATAAAAACTGAGAGAGCGCGTCAATTTCCCTATTCCAGCAATGTTAACGGAGCGAGCGCTTGGGTCCACCGGCGACCTTTGCGGTACTCTGTCTATATAGAGCTCTATCACAGCCTATAAGGCAGAGCAATCTAGGTATATATGATCTAGGGCGCAACTACGCTTAAAAGAAAAAAGAAATTCGTACTCGATGAAAACTAAGTTCGCTGTGATAGAGAGACTAAAGAAAGGTGGAAGTGTAGCAAGTTTAGCTATAGAACTGTCCATACCAGAGAGTACATTAGCGAAGTGGAAGAGAAGTATTACTGGTAACAGGGATTTTGATACTATTTCCAGTTCAATTCTTGAAAATAGAAAACAGTAAAGAGACCAAATATAAACAATTGACAAATTATGCTCTTTCTTTGCTTTCTCAAAAGGATCTGTATATATTGTGATATATAAAGGAAGTATATTTTATGCGGTGGTACAAGCAATAATTAACTTAATTTTATTTATTACTGGTTTTTTAATTCTCTAAAGTGCAGAATTCTTTCATGAAAAAGATGTCACAAAAGTTTAAAATTTTTCCTTGTTTTAATAATCGTCCTTTTATTTATCAGATATTTAAATTCATCCGCAATAAATTCATTTCTTTTAAAATATACCTATTTGTTACATTTTTGCGATCTGATTTACGAAATTGCCTCGATTCTCTGTTGGTAAAATTACGATATAACAATGAGAACCTGAAACAGTGAACATTGTTCTTGCGGACCCTGTAAGATGGCTGAACTCTGAGTCGATGTGCTCCATCCTAGAATCGAACTGCCTAAATTCAAACTGCCTACAATTGTAATGAATTAGATTCTTAGTAAATCATATTGTGATAATTTTGCCTAACAAATTAAAAGAATACTAATACAGACGTGGACAAATTACTAGACTAAATTAATTATATGTGCAACGAAGCTGTATTTATCTGTAGAAATAATGAACAAAAATGTACTTTGCACAGATACAATGAACAGAAAATTGAGTCTGGAGGTTACTAATATTTTGTGAACATTCCCTTATTCTTCATTAACACGTTGATTTTGTCAGAAATGCTGGAAAACAAAGTTTGACACTTTATTTGAATATCAGCATCATTTAGCCAGATATCAGACAGTGCTTAAATGAGTCCATGTTTTGTTGTAAGCCTCTTTCCGTTCACTTTCTTCTTCAGTATAGATCACAGATTTTCAATTTCGTTCATGTCCGGTCTTCTTGCAGGCCATGAGAGAATATCACAATCTAATATATACAGTAACGAAGCTCAATACGTAGGGAATATGCATTCATAGATAGTTGCCAACCACTAGGATCGCTACTATCGCCTCATCACAGATAATGCGAAATAGTATCGGCACAGTCTATTGTTCCTAGTACCATCACAACTCAAGCTTCGTGACTGTATATACTAGACTGTAAGAATATATTCTGCAATATATAATTAAAACACCAATAGTATCAACAGAGACAGAAAAAAATATAATTGACCATTGGAAAAATATACCAGAAGATGTAAACAATCATATTTACAACAATAGAGATTCTGTGAATTATACTGATAGTTGACATGACGATATATCATGTTTCCAAGAAAACGTTTTAGTCTAATAATTTGTCCACGTCTATATGAAATGAAAAGTTAAAACGCTATTCACAGATATACAGACGAACAGACGAATAGAGAAACAGTAGATAGATTGTGTACAAATTTTTTTTTTTTTTTCGTTCTGAAAATGATTCAAAACGTGCTGTGGAGTTTGATGTGCTGCAACAACACAATATTTTTTCTATATCCCATATTATGAAAAAAATGCTACTGGTCCTGTAAGTCGTTTTCTTGAATTTAATTTGTAGAACCGTCGTTTATTACAACATTCGATCTTCGTAAAGTCTCAAATTTATAATTGTAATAGCGTTAAGTTATGGGCATTATATCTGCAAAATGAAATATTTTTACAATATATAGATGCAACTACAGTAAAATATTTTTGTGCAGGATTCTCTATCGTCCTTCTAGTCCTGTTCCGGTGCTTCGTTGGTATTCTTGTCTGGGTGGTACTGATTGGCGTTACAATAGCTAGCATTGCTGGAACTGTGTATTTATGGTGAGTTTCTAACACATGCAGTAACTTAGTAATAAGTAATATGTTAAAAATTCGACAATTAATATTAAAATATTTATTTACAGTAAAATTATTACAGTCCATTTTTACAGAGGTATTTCCCGTCAATTTTTAACATCGGAATCTATTTCCATTCTAAGACTTAGGAACAGTACATTATATTTAAATAATAAATATCCTTTAACAAATTGTCATACTAATTTTACTCCTGCCACATTTGAAAAAGGGAAGTATAAAATAAAACCATTTCAAGAAGGGTAAGGTTTAAAGCTAAAATACAATTCGATCTTTAATAAAATTAATATACGTTTAATGACATCGGATGATCATCCCCTAATCCGTCGAAGCTGGCTTGCTAGACCGATTTAACCTACTCGTTGTATCTGATCAGCACATAAAAATACTTTTAATTATTAGAATACATACAGACAGACTTTTTATACAAGGTGGGCCAGTCAAAAGGAAAGAATGAAAAGTTACTATTATATCAATTTAATGAGGAGAAATGCCAAATACATGAATAACAAGAAAAAACATGTCTTAAAAATTACGACAGCCAAGTGACCTCCATTGAAACGCACATATTCTTCGAGTCTGGCCACGAACTGTTGCATAACCCCTCTCAGCATATTGACAGGTATCGCAGCGACCTCTTCTCGTATACGTTGTTTTAAGGCTGGAATTGTTCTGGCTGGATAGCCCCCAAACACCTTCCTTTTAAAGTGTCCCCATAGGAAGAAATCACATACCATTAAATCAGGTGACTTAGACGGCCAAACGATATCCTCTTTCCAAGAAATGACGGGGCCCGGGAAAAAATCATTCACAGCATCCATCGAAATTCTTGCGGTGTGGCTTGTTGCTCCATCCTGTTGAAATAGTGTGTTTTCATTCACTGGAAAATGGGCGAATTATGGTGCAAAAAAGTTCTATATCATTTCAACATATCGCACTGAATTAGCAATCACTGCATTTCCGGCCTCATTCTCAAAAAAGAATGGGCCGATTATTCCAGTTGATGAAACCGCGCATTATACCGTTACCTTCTGGGCATGGAGAGGTTTCTCATGACCATAGAAATCATTAATTGCAGTTTGTACTAACGATAAACACCATTTAACAAAATATGGTAGAGACAAACAACTTGGTTATTAGGGAACGTGGAGATAGTGACGTCACCGCCTATGGAGTCATAAATTGTAAAGTAAGTGGGTAGAGAAGAGACGGCTATATTCATTCTCACCCTCTCCATATGAACAGTATACTCCCATCAAATCTTTCCGTTTGACTGGCCCACATTGTAGATCGACAATCGTGTGCAGGATTGCGTCTACAGGCGATTGCCGATATAAGCACACCGACTGGTAACTGTTGTAGAAAGACTGAATTGGCATAATGGATTTCATTTTGTTGGCATGCATCTCGTTAGATATTATTGACAAGAAAGTCAAATTAAGGTGATTTTGGGTGCATCCACTCATTAGTCAGCGTTTATAAAAATGTCAGTTTCATAAAATATATCTTGATTTGAGAGATTTTTCTTTTTAATTCGTTTTCAAATCATTCCAGCCAGGAACATCCACTTAAAAAACTTCCTCCCTCAATTTTATCTTCAGATTTCTATCACTGCACTCTGACAATGCCATATTGAACAGAGCAGATCGCTTTTCGATCTCAGTAATTCAGATTTCTGTATTAAACATTGTAGACATTTTGCCATGTGCACTATACGAAGTCTAAAAATTAAACGACAAGGAAGAGTAATGGGCAACAGTATGCAGTGGTGTCATTGTATTTTTTTCAGTTCTCTCCGTTAATTACCGCAGATTTCATAATTTTAATACAAAACACATTAAATAGGGTACCTAATAATAGCGGCTGCAAATAAAGGAACTTTGAAATGCAAGATAATTTTGCAGAACTATGTGCAGAGTAATTTAAAAACTCGACCCGCGTTACGAAGAAGGGGAGTGCAGAATATTCACAACGCCAACTAATTAGCTTTGAATACCTGACCACATTGTTTGAAGCATCTAAAGATGCATCTGCACATGCATTTACACTTACACCGTCTACTGTTACAACAAGTTTATTTAACTTTTTACCACTTTCCGAAACACCAACCCTGTAGGCTATCATCTATTTTACTTTTCTTAGACGTACCGCTACCACCACTACTGAAAAAAATTACCGAACACTTTGATGCTTCATAGCACTGTAGTACTGCGATTGCTCTATAATCTATGCGAATATTAAATAACAGATTCAAATGTAAGCGCAACTCAAACGATACCGAACACCACTGCCGGCCCAATGACCAACTTATTGCCAGTAACCAATACTGCATTCAGTATTGACAACACTATTAGCGAAAAGATTCAAATGAAATAAAAAGAAGAGTTAAAAGAAAAGAAAACAAAGTATCTTTGTAATGTATTTAATATTGTATTTTGTAGTTCAGAGTTTATTTTCAATACTACGTGTGTATGCAATATTAGCATTAGAAGGCCAGGGATAGACGACTGTTAATGCAATCGCAGACGTGTCTCAGGGTTGGAGGCACATCATATTACTGTCCTGACTGTCTACATACTTGGACGGGAAATAACAGTATAATAATAAAAATGACGTTTTCGAGTTGTATTGTCCTTTATTTTGGAATCATATTTACTGCAGTATAAAAATATGGAGAATTTCTGTTCTTCTTTTTTGTAAAGAGACTATATTTAAACCTAAAGAAATCAACTACTGGTTCTACGTACAGCGTCAAATTTTACAAGCCGTTTGGGCGAATCGACTGAATGACACCACTGACAATATCTCAGCCCGTGTGAACATGCATGACATTCAGATCTGTTTGTTTCATATTATGTATTAAAGGGTGCGATTTAATATTTCTGATGAGGGAGCGATAGAATCCTAGATAAATACCATACATAAATTTATTATTATTATTATTATTATTATTATTATTATTATTATTATTATTATTATCCTCATACGGCTCAACACTTTGTCGCACTGAGTTGCTTGTCTTGCATCTTGATCATAATAATTATATCCATGAACAGGCTTAAGATAAGATGTGTAATTCCTAAGTTGTTGATTGTTGTCAGCTTGCCGGTGATGATAATAAATAAATATTATTTTCTTTGCTTACTTTATACTTTATAAAGTACATATAGGCCTACCCGTATTAAAACAATTATATTTTGTGAGGGGGGGATAGAAGTTATCCCTGGCAGGGATGTTAATATGAAGTTATGAGAGGGAGATAACTTTCCAACAGGGGGGATAACTTTTCAACGGGGGGAAATCCCCCCATCCTCCCCTCGTTAATTCGCAGCTTGATGTATTAAAATCGACAGTCGTTCAGCGACAGTTGTGTCACTGGTAAAATGGAACATGTTACAACTTTTCTGTCACTTCTATAGAACAGTCATTCATAGCTAAACAATGCATAGTGAACTTTCAGCAACATGACTATCGAAAGACAAAAGTCTCCCATCTGCAGTTATTTTAAGTCATGGTGGTTATCAAATGGGAAATGCCTGTTATTATTCGGTTGAGAAGCTTTTATCATCCAGTCTGCTATCAAAAAATCTCAAAGTTAGAATTTATAAAACAGTTATATTACCAGTTGTTCTTTATGGTTGTGAAAATTGCACTCTCACTTTGAGAGAGGAACATAGGTTAAGGGTGTTTGAGAATAAGGTGCTTAGGAAAATATTTGGGATGAAGTTACAGGAGAATGGCGAAAGTTACACAACACAGAACTGCACGCATTGTATTCTTCACCCGACATAATTAGGAACATTAAATTCAGACGTTTGAGATAGACAGGGCATGTAGCACGTATGGGCGAATCCAGAAATGCATACAGAATGTTAGTTGGGAGGCTGGAGGGAAAAATACCTTTGGGGAGGCCGAAACGTAGATGGGAAGATAATATTAAAATGGGTTTGAGAGAGGTGGGATAAGATGATAAAGACTGGATTAATCTTGCTCAGGTTAGGGACCAATGGCGGGCTTATGTGAGGGCAGCAATGAACCTCCGGGTTCCTTAAAAGCCAGTAAGTAAGTAAGTGGTCATCATAAGTCACTGAGATAATGAGACAGTGATTAAAATTAAAATAATAGATAAACTACAGCACCAGTTTTATTAAGAAGAAACCTTCCTTGCAACCACTTTGAGCGTCGCAAGTTCCACAGGATTTGTGAGAAACAAGTCCCCATTTATTTGGTGACAGTGCACCAGATAAGTGATTGGACTATAACTGGGTTTTATGGTTTATTTTGCATAAATATATTAAATTTAACTGACTCTTTAGGTTAAGTACTTAGTATGTATCAGAAATCTCCAAAGGTTAGCCAAGAAATTATATAAGAGGATACTAACTTATTTTTGACATAGTTTGTGTTTCACTTCCATAGTTGAAATAAAATTTTGTTGCAATAAATTAATTTAATTGTTTATAATTCACTAACGACCTATTGAGTTGTAAGTGTTAAAGAGTGCAATCAAAAATGAAGTATTTATAATTTTATTTCTTTATCTGTTCATGTACTTTTATTTTTTCAGGATCCTTTGGAAACAAAAGAAAGATGAGCTGAACAAAACAACTACTAATAAAGAAATAGAGAATACAATGGCGACAAGTTACTTAGCTTACGCAATTGTTGCAACCATTGCAACGGTAAATATAACCTTTGAAATATACATTAATTGAATAAGCAATATAATTATATATGACATCTGAAACATTTCTTAAAATACGGTAATAAATGCATCAGGCTTCCTTGCACATAAATTCAATAAACTTATAACACAAGAATCGCTAATATCATATAACACAATAGGTTTAAATGCCCTGCTTTTGCTTTCTATACCTTGAGACATAACTTAAACAGATAGGCATTACAATAATTGTGACACGCTGAGATTTATTTAATTTGGACTTTCAAGATTATAGTGTAACAATGATAAATGTTTGTATGTATGTGAAAGATTTGGCGAAGATATTCAACAAATACTGTAATTTAATTTACTATATCATACATATCGATTTCTTCAAATAGGCTAGTTATCCTACACTTACAATAAAACAACTACCAAACATTAAATTAAATTACTTAGAAAGAAAAATATTTAGACCAGCTCACAAAGTGACACATGGCTTCCCAGTGACTCTCTCCAGTGTTTTTATGAATAGTGTTATATTGAAAAGATAATGCTATTTTTTAACTAACTCTTCCCTTGAGAAGTAATTGATCAATTACTACGAATTAGTTTATGAGATCGTTACTTGTTGTCAGTCGTCTGATTATTCGGTTCACTTTAAATTCAATTAAAATATCCATTTGTTAGGATTGTTTCAGTTACTATTAGTATCCGACAAAGCATGTACGAATCTATTCGGAATTGTTGACGATCGACATTCGACTAGATCTTACTTTCAGAATGTCTCCCATATTTAAATATAAAACGTCGTTTGATTATTTCCAGTAAATATCTACCATAATGTATGCAGAATTGAAATGATTTTTAAGTCTGCAGTTTGAAGACTTGTGCTTTCATATAAATTATAAATATTTAACGAATGTATAATATGTAATTTAATATAACTTCGAGGTCCATCTAAAATATTAGGATTAAGTTCATCATTATATTAACTACAAGTTGATTTAAATCTTTCCTTTCAGGTAATAGTGCTTTTAGTCATTCTTGTCATGAGGAAGCGTATCAGACTTGTGATACAACTGTTTAAAGAGGCTGGAAGAGCAATAAATAGCATGCCTCTTCTACTTCTAGAACCACTTGTGGTAAGAACGTTTTTATTTCTAAGTAACAATTATCATGGTAAATTTCCTTGTTCTTGGAATTCACAGTATCCCTTGCGGTTAGGTAACTTTTACACCTGACGCTGATTACAGATCCATGATCGTCTTAACGGCAGTAAGCTATTATAATAATGGATGAAGAAATAGTAGAAAGTTGGTTTCAGTTATGAGAAAATTAGTCCAGAAAACACAGCGGAATATCGCTTTCTATCACCACAATTTCCAGTTTGATTCAATAAGATTTAAACTCAGTTCTTTGCGTAGAAGATTAAAACATCAACAATTCACTTACAATGATTAACTTATAACCTGAAGTGAAAAAAGTGATAAATGGGACAAGTGTATTTCGAACTTTATTCACCGCAATGTTTGGTACTGTGAAATGCAAAATAATCTCCGCACTTAATAATGAATTGACATGTTAGAAGTCTCCCAATAGGCAGTTTGTAAAAAAGAAACTTGTGGTATGTTGGTACCGGTACTGAGTACGTGCATATAGAAAACACAGTATAATTTCTATTTCTATTCGTATACAAATCTGTTATTGTATTGTTAACAATGGAAGATGAGTTGCAGATGATTAAGAAATATGTGCTGAAATGTAAATATTTTTATATTATTCAGGGGATTGGTATGTAACAGTATTTTATACTCGAAAGATATTTTCCCGCTTCCGTTTTCGGCGTTTCTTACATTTATTTATTAACTTCATGCACTATGAGAGAATAATACTCTAGTACACGTTAAAACTGTACAAATTTACCGGTATAAACTATGGTATTTAACTTCTTCATTTTTATACACAATTTTAGCACTTATATTATATCACTGATTAAATTTCCAACTTCTTTCCTGTGTTAATATTTAGGATTTACCTTATGCAAATCTAGTCTTTCAGGTGAAGCTCCCTGTAAAGCAGATTTGAATAATTTCAAGGGAAAAATTGTTCCGGGGCCGGGTGGAGTTCCCGGGTAGCTCAGTGGTAGAGCGCTGGTACGTTCAACCAGAGGTCCCGGGATCGATACCCGGCCCCGGAACAATTTTTTCCCTTGAAATTATTCAGGATTTACCTTGCTTTACTAGTTTCGAAATCTTGTAGGCTTTGGACAATGAAGCATTAGGACTAGGTTTTGGACAATGAACCACAAGACTTCGAAACTAGTCAAGCAAGGTAAATTCTAAATATTAACACAGTACAAAAGTTGAAAATTTAATCAGTGCTATGGTATTTAAATTATTGCAATTACTTTTTTTCCCTCTATTTATATAAATTACAATGAAACAAAACATAATTATCAGTACTCCAAGGCGCGCGCTTGAGCGCACGAACAAACACACACATAGTCTACGCATGTACATAAACACGTGCATTGACGTATTTTCACCATAAACATCAAAACTTTGACTGAAAATAACCATAAAAACTCAATGACACATTTTGCACGTGTTAACAAAATTTCAGCGATTTCGAAGTGTCTTGAATTTTGCACTAACTACAAATTTAAAAACTGCAGGATACGTTAAGTTTTGTAGTACCGGTAATCCAAAATATTTTAAATGGAAATTTTAACAAATGATTAAATCAATTCAATATTTCATCTCTTATTTCTATCATTAATAGATCTTCTAGCATAGACTCTTTCATGTATCACGGTAGATGGTAAATAGAACAACATGTAATTCGTCATTGATGTTCTCGGTGTCGCGACAATTCGTCCCGGTGAATTTGTCACTACGACAATTCTTCCCAGAAAACAATTCGTACCTGCGACGGTTGGTACATTTTACAAGTTTGTCCCGGTCAATTGGTTCCATTTTAATTCGTACCGGACAGTATGTACCACAACAATGCGTCAAAGAACGCAAAGTTTCTATGAAAACGACAAGATTGTAAACACAACAGTGCATCAAAGAATGTCAAGTTTCTATGAAAACGACAAGAACTTTAAAATGAACAAAACATTCTAAATTGAAACGTATATAAATACATTCTCGTACATTGTAAAGTGAATAATGATGGATCAAACTTTATCAGAAAAGGGGAAACTGAAATTGATATATTAGCACTACCTTCATACGAAGTACAGGGAACGTGGTAGAAAAATTGAATGGACTTGTGAGAAAAGAGGAGAATGTGTATCGCGAATACATATAGCAAGTGGAACTCATGAAGTCCTTAAAAGTGATCATTCGCATGGACCTGATTGGGGCAGATGCAAGACTTTGGAAGTGGTGTTACGTTTTAAAGAAGCTGTAGTATCGTCCAATGAATCTACTAATTCTATAATAAGCAGGCAAGTAGGAGAACAGACAGCGAAACCTGAAAATACTGCAAACTGATTCATTAAGACTTTTTCCCCCTCGCCGTTATTTATACTCGCTTTAACATTAATACGTATTATACAAAGAGAAAGGCTTAAAATACTGCCTCCAAATCCTAGAACTTCCTTGGTACTTATTGCTTGGGACAAATTTTCCGGGACGAACAGTCTGTACCGAATTTGTCACGATACAAATTCTGCTTGGTACGAAATACATGATATGAAAAGTACTGGTACGATTTTCCTGGGACAAATTGTTGCATAATCGATGTTCTCTTTCTGAAATATGAATACATTTTACAGACATTTGTGGCACTTGGTTTGGTCGTGGCGACATGGCTTATCTTTACTCTTTTAATTGAAAGTTCGGGATTCTTTACACCAAGCTCAACTCAACCAGCGTCTTATCAAAAGGACACAACTATGAAGGTAATGCACTCATTATTTACTATGATTCATTTATTATTTCAGGCAACTAAGTTGTAATTTCAGTCTGAAGAATACTTTATACTTATTTTTTCCTGTAAGACAACATGCTTTTGCATTAAGTGCATAATTACTGTCTGTAGTGGCTCAAGGAGAGACATTTATAGTAAAAAATCATGCATAGTGAGAAAATACGCTTATTTGAATTGACACTTCATTCATATCCACAAGTGCTCTCATACATGAAACATCAAATAAACTACAAACATTTAAATTGACATTCCATATCCATTATGAACACCTGAATATTTCCTCTAGGCACATCCTATAGTCTCAGAACCGGGGAGTAGTTACTATATCTCCAATCATGGCAAGGTCATGTTTAAGAGAGCAGCTGAGGAGCTCACAAGCAAATATTTTCATGGGGGCAGACAGAAAAGTAATTCTTTTTCTTCCACCATCTTAATAATATCAAAACAAGTGCTTGTACAAAGTTTGGCCACTCAAGCGCAATTACGAGGACCGTCCAAAAAGTAAGTTTACTTGGGGCCGTTTACAGAAACAAAACAAAATTTCATGGAAAGATTAATTGAAACAGATACAGCAATTGTTGAACTATTTTTCAACATATTTCCCATCCTGAGACATTTGTTTGACAGTGGGATCAACTTTTATATCCCTGTGTCGTAGAAGTCTGCCGCGTGTGACAGCTGTCTGCACCTGTCTGTTGATCCCACGTTATGACAAATGTATCGATTCCAGTGGGGAATATGTTCAAAAATAGTTCAACAATTGCAGTACCTGTTCCAATGAAACTCTCCTGAAATTGTATTTTCTGTTTGTAAACTACCACAGGTAAACTTACTTTGCGCTTGAATGGCCAAAATTTGAGAATGTTTGCTTGCCAGCCAAATCAGCCCTCCATATATTGTCTTGTCTAACATATACAGTGTGTTAAAAAATATATGGTAAAATTTTAGGGTTGGATTCCACACATGTAGAGGTTAAAAAATGTTATATAAACATGGGTCCGGAACAGTGTTGCCAACTATTTTCAAGGGCATCTAAATTTTCCCATTTTTTTTCCATGGAAAAAAATATTTAATTCACACATTTTCTCTCACATCATGACACATTATTTCACTTTCATAATATACAAGCACTAACATCTTTACCCCCTCATTCAACAGAACCGTCAACCTCTAAATCCAAAAGAAAAGAGAAAGATATATTACAAAAATTAATAATAATAATAATAATAATGATAATATCGGTAATAATAATAATAATAATAATAATAATGATAATAATAATTATATGTTTAATATAAAACCATAATAATTGCTTGCTTCAATAATTTTCATGTAACATTATGATCTTTATCAATACTGCTTAAAATTTTTACGTCAATGATTCGCATAACAACATTAAACGGTTACATACAAGCGATTTCAAATATTTTGCAAAAGAATACATCTTATTATTGAATAATTTCAAGTGAACATATTTTACCTGATAGTCGATGTAGTTACTGTGAGTAAGCAATGTGATCCTGGCAATATATATCCACTGAGAGGTTCAGCTCCAAGCCCGTTTCTTTTTTTACCTTGACAACAGTGACAATTTTTTTTCTTAGATTTTCCCCAATTGTAATGTGAATATCTAGTAACCCCATGGCGAATCCTCGGCCTTATATTGTATCACCAATTGCATAGACGCCAGATAACTTATTTTTAGTAACAGATACAGAGTAGTTAAATAATCGATCAAAAAGGGAGGACATTTTCACAATTTAGCCTATATCACAATAAATAAATAAATTAGAGAGGTTCATTAATTTTATTAATCATACTTATTGGAACAACTTATTTAAATAACTTTTTTCCGTGAATCTAAGTTAAGTTAAATCAATGAACTGATATCTGTGTATAATAATTACATTATTTGGTGTACGGAAGTAAATGATTTTACAAATAAATTGCATTGCTAGGTAACGTCACATCTTATCACATGAAGGGAGTAAAAGAGTTTAAGAGATACAGGAAAACAGGGGATATTATAGTGTATCAGTAGTTAAGAATAAAAATTCTAGTTTCATTATTTTGTAACTAGTTTGTAATATTATTGGCTTGATTAAGTATTTTATACTCCCAGTACTTGAAAATAAACTCTACCTGTATTATTATTTCAATGAAATAATATCGTCTATTTGAATTCACAGGTAACACGCTGGTATAATCTACTTGGACTATTCTGGTTTACACAGTTCTGCATAGGATGTCAACACATGATTATTGCTGGTGCAGTTTCAAAATGGTTCTTCACGAGGTAGCTATGCCTTTGTGTAATTAAGAAATAATTTTGACAGCTAACTGAAATGTATGTGCAGCAGTCGTATTTTTCAGTAGTAATTCCGACGTCCTACGTATAAGAAAAACTAGTAAGACTAAAAAAAATACTCCATGCAAATGCCTATTAATGTTCACAAGTTAAATTAAAAAAAAAAATAGCATACCGTATGTAGGCTACTGTATTTACACATAGGCCATAATGGATACTGCCTATTCTTCAGAAGAAAAATACAAAATATTCCGCGTATAGGTCGCGTATTTATGTGTAATAAATTACATCATTATGTTAGTTACATTATTTAAGATAGTCCGCCGAGTTAGCTATGTGGTAGCGTGCCTGCCTCCAGACTAGCCGGGCGGGCGGGATCAGAAATTTTCATGTAAAATTTCTACCTCGGGACTAGGAGAGATGGCACAACTTTTAATTACTAGATTGTGCACCAATATGCCTGGGTTAAATCCCAAATCTCTCCGCAGTGCATATGAATAGAAAGCATATGTCACTGTTGATGGTGATTCGTCGTCGGATGGGGACGTTAAGGCTGGCGGCCCCCTTAATACTATTCGACAGGAGTAGGCTACGTACCGGCGCCGGGTTTCCCCTTCTCCCTTTCTCATCATCATCATCATCACTCATTCCAGACACTACACTTACACAAACATTTACACATATACTCACCTAGTACACGACATAACTCTCCACAGATACACATCATGTACAGCGTGACCCGCCGAAGTGGTGTACAACTAGAAAATGGGTCACAGTTCTGCCATCTATCCGCAATATGCGGAACCCGAATCACGCAAGTGAAGTGGGTAGGCATTGGATACACACATATTTTCACTATTAATCATCTCCGACTATGAGATCTTCACGTAACGTCAGTTTGTCCATCAGATGCAAGTTCGGAAATTAACATTTTTTATGTAGTACTTATGTTAAGTTTCGCTTTTCCTATTCTATTAGTCCCCCTGGAGGTAAGGGGCACGGGCGAGACCTGGCTTGTGAGCTGTGCGAGAGGGGAAAGAATAAGTAACAGAAAGGGGGTTTGTTTCATGATGGTTAATATTATACGAATCTCCTGACCAGTTCATCTCAGATTAAAACTTATATTCCCCCTCCATACCCATTGGTGATAAAGCCACGGCACATGATAAGGTCTCAGGACACGTCTTGCCTCCTCTACTGTACACAGGTACATACAACATGGCACGATATCAAGATAGGATTTCTAGTCGTATTTAACTTATCGTATATTAGAATACTACATACCTGCTTGCCTATAAGAGCCCTGTTGCTTTTTTTTAGTTATAATCTTATACACAGGTTGTAACTTTAATAATAATTGTAACTATTTATTTATTACGAATATACAAGTGATACATCTGCGAAACTTCTACAATCCTTCTATGTATTAACCAGGATTGTCTACAACTCGTTGCCAGCGATGTGGAAGTCATAGTATCCCTGTAGCATCTCCTGTTCTGTTGATGTTTCTGATGGACCGCCCTACTGCCTCCAGAATATCGGGAACGGTCCGGAATCGAACGTCACGAAGTGGTTCCTTCATCTTTTGGATTAAGTTATAATCACAGGGGCTTAAGTCCGATGAATGTGGTGGATGGAAAAGCACTTCCCACTCCAACGACGGTACAAATCAATGTGCTGTGTGCGCCCTTGCGTTACCCTGCGTTAGGCGATTCTTTAGAATACAAAACACAGTCATATGCGATATTCCTATATTCTGGGCTAACTCACGTACCGTCTGTCGTCGATCGTTGTCTAATAGCGCGGAAACAGCTTGCACTTCCTCTTCACTAACACTAGGACGACCCGGCCGAGCATGACATTGTCGTGCTGTACGACCATGGGCAGATTGAATTTTCAGCCAAGATCGCTGTTCCTGCTTTGTAAACATGGCGAAACACAACCGCTTAGAGCTGTAACTAACAGGAGACTAACTTCAACTCTCCACAGCGCATGCGCTGTGAGTCGGACGGAAGAGTCCTTTTAGGAGGGAGGAGAGCAGACATATACTAACATATGGTAAAAGTGACAACAATAACTCTGTCTCGTTTCGCTTTTACACCAGTGTTGCCACTATTAAAGTTACACCCCACGTATAACATGCTGGGAATGACGATAAAGCAAATTTCTTGTGAAATAATTTTCTTGTTCAACCGGAAGATATGCTGCATGTTTTCCAGCCAGAGGGAAGATCTATGAGGCCTACTTTCATTTTGTTATGTAACTTAAAAAATTACAAAACATGAAGATTGTAGAGGTCTTTTCTTCCTACTTCAATAATAAGTGTAAACAAACGATGATAGCTACACTACATTATGAGCTACGGCTACATTATGAGGATAAATTATTATTGTGTAAATTAGAAAACGTAAACATCTTTTTATTATAAACTGAAATATAAATTATGTATGAATTCAATTTTGGGATGCAATATATTTTGAATATCTATTTTATTTTCAGAAATAAAAATAATTTGGGCTCCCCGATCATGAGAAGTAGTTACAACCTGATGCGCTATCATTTGGGTACTGTAGCAATGGGCTCTCTCATCATTGCTTTGGTACAACTTGTTCGCACAATACTTGCGGCTCTCCAGTACCAGCTTAAGGGCCACGATAATGCAGTTAGCAGATGTTTATTCAAGACTTGTCAGTGTTGCCTATACTGTTTCGAGAAGATTCTCAAGTACCTGACACGAAATGCATACATCGAAACAGGTACAACTTTCAAGGCGGTATAATTTAGTAGACTTAATAGTTATCACAGAAAGATCTAAAGGTAGATACAGTACATGTTTTGTGTTTCTTCATAAACTATTCTGACGTTAGATTTATAAGCCTATATCTGCAATGTTAACATTTCTCTGGTCTGTAGGTTACCTTAATTTATCGTAATATTGCTTGTTTCACTTATTTCAGCAATGTTTGGATACAGCTTTTGCAAGGGAGGTCAACAAGCCTTCAAACATCTGTCGTCAAATGCACTTCGAGTTGCAGCTATCAATTCTGTGGGTGATTTTGTACTTTTCCTAGGGAAAGCATTGGTAGTACTTGCTACCGTTCTCATAGGCATAAAGATGTTTGATGTAAGTATATCTCTCAATTCTGTATTTAATTTAAAATAGTCTTTAAAACTGGAATGATAGGCTTAGTTAATATTAAATTATTAAATTTATTCCTCCATTTCTCTGTTTCTCCTTCTTCCGTATTCTAACTATTGAAGAATAAAATATATGATTCCAAAAGGCCTAGCGCTATTGACAGTTTTTGGTTGCTTGATAATGGTTTTCCTTCTAATACAATTCGCACAATCTGTCCTCCCCCCCCCCAAAAAAAACACAGATGGCCGTTCATGGCTGTCCCTACCAAGGTTTATCTGCCGCGGTTGTTGTCAGCTTCATTGAGAGCATGAACCAAATCGATGCAATACTTTTGTCCACTATTTCCACGCCTTCAATTCGCAGATTTTCTAGATCTGTTTTATCACTTAAACGTTTTTTTTTTTTTTCCAATAAAGGCGCAAAAGCATGCGAATTGCTATTTTTTCACCACACATCCTGAACTCAATAATGTTCACTCCTTCTTTTTGTTATAACAAAAGAAACACGTATAATATGACGACAGAAGAGAGAATTCAAATATCAAATGGTAATAAACATGCGCAAAAAATTTGAGTATCTTTCAGAAATTAAACTTGAACTAAATTGTAATTTTATGTAAAATGATTTGAATGACATTAATTTTCTTATCGGAGTAAGAAATATTTGTGTTTTGAATAATTAGTATTTAATTTTTTATGCAAAACTAAACTATATTTTTTCCCCACTTAGGGTAAGACAGGCATCCAACATGTGTGGGTGCCACTAGCATTGGCTGGAATTTTCGCTTACTTAGTTGCTCACTGCTTTATAACCGTTTATGAGGTAAGAAACTTTTTACAAAACATGTATCATATAGTTATAATTGTTAAATATAATTTATTTAAAGAAATTTACAATGTTACCTCCAGTCGAAATACTTGTAATAATATTTACGAGCTTTTAATCTTAACAGTGCAAATTAAATGTTTTGGTCGCATTATTGACGTTCTTTCTTCTTATATTAATTGAAGATTATTTCACACAATTATTGCAAATCAAGTTACTCTACAGAACAACTACATGTAATTTATTATTTGAGACTCAAGAAGGCCTAGCACAAACATGACAGTACTTTCTTTTCCTCATTTGTACTGGTACTAGGATTTTAATCCTGATCGTGTTTAAGTTTGAAATTCCTTTATTTAGCCTATTTTATTCCATTTTTCTTTGTAATCGTTTGTGCCTGCAATATTTCCTGCAACACAAGATTCTCAGTACAAAATAATACACACATACACAAAAAATATATAATTAAGAATAGATACAAAAGCTCTTATCTTTCTGCTCAAAATACTCCTTTTTAATTTCTAGTTCCGGCGAAAATAAAATGTGATGAAAACCATCGCTCGTATCAGAGGATTTCCTCCACGTATCAGGTGCAATCAATATATTTCCGAACTGCACTTGTATTTACTGTACCATTAAACATACAGTACGTGCACGTGTCACTGAAGATTATTGCTTCCATACCTGTTGAGTAAGTCTATCAAACAGCGTCAGTTGTCTTCAAGAACTGAGCTCTTCTACATGTGATTTTGTGCAAACATGTCAAGGATCTATTGCGATTTTTTTTTCTTTTTGAAATCTCTCCGTATACGTCTTATGGCAAGTTACCAGACATAAGGTCCATGATTAAAATGTCCATGCTCCATAATGTCCATAAAATGTCCATATCGAAAATGATCATACCAAAATGTCCTGAGTCATAATGTCCATGGTTATGCAAAGTCATGGTTGCTAAAATGTCCATCAGAATGTGGACAGAATGTCCATGAGAAGTGTACAGCATAAATGTGTGTTGAGGTTAATAATTCAACAATAAATTTCGTATAATTGTTCATGGTAATTGTAGTAATTGTAAATTACAAGTGAAATGGAAAGGGGTCGTAAAATGATAACTTTCCAAAAGGGTAAACCCCTTCTTGTTTTTAAAGGATTTCTATACCACCATCATGACTACAATAAGAACAGAACTAAAATTTATTGGCGGTGTAAAGAACGGCGAACTTGTAACTTTGTAAAGTGTGGAAACAAATATTAGGTACAAGCAAGAGGAGGCCATACGCAAATAAAATAGCCAGTGAATAAAACATATATGATTTATCAGCGATAACAAGGAAATGATGAAATTCTCATATATCTGAGGGAGATTGGCTACCGTCTGACAAGTGGGGCTCTTCTTCAAGTAGCAGAGTAACAATAACGTAATGTACATAAGAAATTTTGACAATTTGTTGTTTGGCCATTTATCTCCTGGACATCTTTACGTTCATGAACATTTTGACGTCGTGACCATTTTAGTTTTGTGGACATTTTGTCACATGGACATTTTAACATATGGACAATTTATGGTGGAAGCATTCTTCTCAGTCTTCAGGCCTTTCGTTGGTACTAGATAACTTCTCTGTTTCCTATGTCCGTGTGTTTTCTACATTGAGGGCAGTCCGGAAACTTATTGATTGCCTTGTACCTAATTTCGCATTTTAAGTACCATAATTTTATAAATTTTTCATAAAACTACACTTTTTACGCCAACAAACACAAAAAACCAATAGAATAGATCAGCAACCTCAGTAACATAAATTTTTAAGTGTAGAATATAATGGAAGTAAATTCTTAATATAGAGATACTAATTTTCGTATATTACATTTATGTTCCAGATGGCTATTGACACTATTTTCCTCTGTTTCTGCGAGGACTGTGAGCAGAATGATGGTCTTAGCCGGCCTTATTTCATGAGCAGAGGGCTTATGGTAGGGAACTTCATTTATCGATTAAATATATCTCCTAAGTTCCTCCTCCCTCCCTAACCTAAATATTCAATATGGGGTCTATCCGATTAAGACACGACATGACCATTATTCACTGCAATATCAGGCACCTGTACAACAACCGCACAGAACTCTATGACTTAATACAAGAAATGGAACCCGACGTTGTAAGTTTAAACGAAACTTGCCTGAAACCAACGGACAAATTCAACATAAAAGGTTATACAATCTACAGATACGATCGACCACCCACCCGCATACCACGAGGAGGAGCCATGTTAATGACTAAACAAGACTTACACGTGAGACAAATCGCACTACCACCGTACCTCGACGACAATGAATGCGTCATAATCCGAATAGACGAAAGAAATACCCATGTGCATGTGGCTTCACTGTACTCCCCTCCAACAAGCCGCCTCCCCATACTCCTACTGCAATATCTGAACACTCTCCCAAACATAGTTATAACAACAGACATCAATGCTCACCATGAACTCCTCCATGACAACCATAGAAACCCCAAGGGCACACAATTAGCCACCCTACTTCCAAACCTATCCTACATCCAAATACCACTACCAGCCCCCACAAGAACACCCTACCTCAATCAAAACTTCACCACACCTGATAAAATATTCACTTCCCACCGCCTACAACACCGTATAACTGACATCAAAGTTCTTGCCCCACTCAATACAGACCATTCACCAATCATCTTCAAACTGGCCACCACCACCTACCGCCCAACTCCTGACAAGGAGACCATACTTACGAGAGATTTTCGCAACGCAGACTGGATCCAATTCAAGACGCACATTACACTGACACTACCCGACATCGACATATCAAAACCAGAAGACATAGACCACGCCGACGAAACGTTCGTACAGGTGCTTGAAGCTGCAATGAATATATCCATACCGACAAGAAAACGCACCACGGATACACGCAGGCGACTACCACCAAACATAATCAAACTAATAAAGACAAAGAGAGCAGCGCACAGACTATTCACACGGACACACGCAGACGAAGACAGACGACTGTACCGTTCCCTTCAACAGGATGTACGAGAAACCATACAACGTTTTGAGGCGCACAGATGGAAAAGATTTATAGACAGACTTGACCACAATAGAACTCACAATCCCAAACTTTTCTGGGACGTGATCAAACGGATACGAGGAAAACACGCAAACTCAAACCACCCATTACGCGACGGACAACACATAGTATACGACACGCCTGGTAAACTAGATCTTCTCAGCCGCACACTAGAAAATATACACACCACACCAAATCACCCATCTTTCGACCCCAACATCTAGCATACATTACACATCACATCACACAGAATCCTGATCTCTACGAGCCGCTTCCAGCGCCACTTCCTCGATCGACCGACGATCCACTCATTGACAACATCACTCCGCTAGACATATCATTGGAACTAAGATACATAAAAACTCTTCCCCGGACCAGACCAAATCACTTACAACATACTACGCCAACTGCCTCCCAAAGCACTAAATTATCTTGCAGAACTTTACACAGGATCACTCAGACTAGGACACACACCAAAGCGCTGGAAACACTCTCACATTCTTCTCTTCCTAAACCAGGCAAAGACGCGTCTGACCCACAAAACTACCGACCGATCAGTTTGACATCAACATTAGCCAAATTAATGGAGAAAGTTCTCGTGTCACGATTACACGTCTATATGCGCAACCGCAATCTATTCCCGACCACTCAAGCCGGATTCCGACCGGGAGCGCAGCTACACGACCAGCTGATACGAGTGCTCACTCCCATTGAAGAGGCTTATACACGCAGATACAGCATCCTTATTGCCTTAGACGCCAAGAGAGCCTTTGACACAGTTTGGATAGACGCCCTAAAATATAAACTCACATCCTTAAACCTGCCACACGAAATCACACGTTGGCTCTCCAGCTTCATATCGAACCGAACAGGACAGGTGAGACTCGGAAGGAACGAACTTTCTCGGACATTCCGAATAGAAGCTGGGGTCCCCCAAGGCAGTGTCATATCTCCCACTCTGTATAACATCTATGTGGCAGATATTCCCCTACCTAATAACCCGCTAGTAGGACTGGCACAATATGCAGACGACGTCGCATATTGGGCAACACACCCCGACTCCTCCGCTAGGAAGTTACTAAACGCAACACTCAGGCAGTATCTAAATTGGACCAACACGTGGCGGATCACAGTCAACACAGACAAAACACAGATATGCGTCTTCCGCCCAAAACTCCGGACTCGGGTCCTCCAGAACAACCCAATCACAATAGCCAACACTCAACTTCCACTCCAGCGGAATCTCACATATCTAGGAATACCCCTCACCTCCAAACTCTCCTGGACCGAAGTAGCTAAAGAAACCTGGAGGAAATATAATGCAGCCACCAGAGCAATAAGCTACCTAAGTGGCATCAATCGACCCGGTTGTATAACCGAAACACTCCTCCACCTATACAAAGCATTGGTTAGATCCCTATGCATATATCCCTCCATTTTCCTCGCACAAGCCCCTCCAACGACCCAATTGAAATTTGAAGCACGCGAAAGAAGAATTCTCCGCCAAATCTTCCACCTGCACAGACGCACCAGAAATAACACAGTTTACACTACCACAAAAACAAAGCCACTCTTCACACACCTAAACAACATAAACAGGAAATACACACATTCGGCAGTAAATCGCGTATATACACAACACATCTTCGCAAATCCCCCGAACACAAACAACAGAACAACACTGGAGAAACTCCTCTACAACTACCACCAGCCCCCACCACCAAACTAAAACACACAAACAAAACCACAAACACGTGTTGGAAATTTGAATACTGTCTGAGAGAACACACGACAGCAACAGAGAGGCAGATGAATAAAATAACACCACACCATGAAAGTCTCCATAACGATTCAGACGCTTCTGCCACCGGAAGGGGAAACTCAAAATATATGTATGTATGCACAGTGTTCTGCCCAAGAGCAGGTCTTTAACTGCAAACCCAGCATTTCCCTTTCTTGCTTTCCTCTTAATCTCCCCATATAATACTTTAATGCTGTCTATCAACTGATATCTTTTACCCCGAACTCTTGTCCCGTTCACCATTCCTTAAGCATTCCAAATTAACAAATTAGGCCTACACCAAAATAATTAAAACAAAAAAAAAATAAAGTAAAAAATAAAATAAAATAAATAAAAAGCCAATCACCGCACTCACACACCTACTGGCACTTAAGCCAGACATAGTGTATAAGTATGTAAATATATATTTATTGTTATTTATGTACAATGGCTGGAGAGGGCATCCTGCGCGTATAAGACCCTAAAACGGCCTCTGGCTCAAAGCCAGTAAAGTCAATAAACATCATCATCTCCTAAGTACCTCATGCTTATTTGCAGAATTGGTTTCAGTAGATTTTCTATATTATAATCTGTATTTATTCCAATTAGGGGTATAACGGTAGGGTAAGATCTAAATTTTGTAAACAGAAAAAAATCTAGATGACGTATTCCAAGAAATTCCTCAAACGTAACAGCGTAATACTCGTATGTAAAGGGTATGGATAGTATTATTATGGGGGCTATTTTGTTAGATAAATTAAATGTTAAGTTTTATTATGGAGAAAGGAGAAAATAATATTGAGAAAATACATAGCCCTATACAATTTTTGCATAATGCGAAAATAAAATCTATTTGGCCAAATTCTTTAATTCGAACACAATGTGAGTAGATTAGGCCTAAATTGGGTATGATAAGAAATCGAATTAATTAATATAAATTTAATATGTAAAATATAAATGAAAGGAACAATGATATAGCTAGATATAATGTGTACAGTAATTTCAGCAAGTTAGATTGATGATGTTGAAAGATTTAAAGGATCCAGAACAATGTTGACAAAAACATTTTTATTTTCAAATTTGAAGATATTGAATACAAAGGCAAATTAATTTGACAATAATAAATAATTAAATATTGCCTTATTCAAAATTATTACTAGAATAGATGAAATTGTAGCATTTGTATTGAGTCCTTAAAAATGCTGTTTAAGATCTTCTGAATAATAAAATAATTGAAACCTACGACTTCAATATGTAGGAAACATTCCATTTGGTTGACGAGATGTTATATTTCTGACTGAAGTATGAAATTCAAGGTTCATAAATCAACTGTTTTTCACTGTCAGTAGTGTGGAGCTGCATTGTATGTCTCTCGAATAGGATGATGGGATCTAATATCAATCCTAGACTGCGCTTATTATGATCAATGGCGACAATGTCGGTTCTTCTTGTGAAATTATCTATAGGGAAGTGAGTACGTAAATTGCCTCCTTTTTACCATAGATGTACGTAAATTACCTTCCACTTTCCTAGGATGTCGAATCTTCAAATCCGCCACTGACAGTGAGTGCATCTCGCACAGTACTACTTGTTCATCCGCTGAATTGACGTCATTTCGTAGAAAACTTAACGGTCTTTTCAACGCCAGCCGTGCAAATATTTATCCCTTCATTGAAGTTCTTAAACAAATACAGAGCGATACCTATGTCTCTCTTATAAGCCCGGGCGAAAGAAATATATCTATTTTACGCAAATAATCATTTTTAGAAAATGAAATACTAGCACTTCGGCAAGAACAGATTACTCGATTTGAGTTTGTAAGGGGTGCTTGTTTTAAATTCCTACCTGTTTAATATATATGATATGCGTAAATCACTTCGTGATTTAAGACGGCGCTTATTCCGTCGGATCCCGGCCAACTAGTCACTCATAACGAGTGCACCTCAGCACATGTGTGGACTTCAGTCCTACGTCCATAGACATCTATGACGTAGTGCAGAGGGCGGTCATAGAGGGAACCCAAGAGTTGAAACTTAAACTGAGACGATTCTGTCCGTCGCCGGGGTGGGTATCCGGTGTGGCTTAGTGGATAAAGCATCAGCACGTAGAGCTGAAAACCCGGGTTCAAATCCCTGCGCCGGAGGGAGTTTTTCTCCGTTCCATTACTCTTTCATCGTCTGTTTAAAGAAGTCAGTAATTATAATTTTAAACACAATTTAATTTTTATGACGAAATTTTCTAACTGAAACAGACCAATATTTTAATTAATATTGAACCACATTTTAACTATAAGTATCAGTAATTTGCGCGAATTATGCACGTAAGCCTAAATTTAACTGATCCAACCGTGAAATGATCTCACCGATGAAACTAGTACAAGATGCATAAACTTAAAATTGTCATCAATCAAGTTGAGACCAGTAATGACTTACAAGCAAACATTCTGATGGGGGCAGATAAAAAATTTAATTTTTTTTTCTTTCACCATGTTAATAATGTCAAAAGAAGTGCTTGTACAAATTTTGGCCACTCGACCGCAATTACGAGGGCCGTAAAAATAAGTTCGCCAGGGGCCGTTAACAGAAAGAAAACACAATTTCATTGGAAAAATTTATTGGAACAGACACAGCAATTGTTGAGCTATTTTTCAACATATCCTTACCGGAATTGAGACATTTGTCATATCATGGGATCGACAGAGAGGTGCAGACGGCTGTCAAACGCTGGTTTCGATCCCAGACGGCTGACTTCTACGACACAAGGATACAAAAATTGATCCCATGGGGAATATGTTGACAAATAGAGCAACAATTGCTGTATCTGTTTCAATAAATATTTCCATGTAATTGTGTTTTTTTCTGTAAACGACTCGAGGGAAAATTACTTTCTGGAAGACCTCGTAACTGCGGTCGAATGGCCAAAATTTGTATAAGCACTTCTTTTGACATTATCGACATGGTGGAAGAAAAAGAATTAACTTTTTTATCTGTCCCCATCAGAATGTTTCCTTGTTGGCTGTCAATTGCTCGGCAGTAGAAACCAACCAGATATATTACAGATCTACAGAGCTGTTACCGGTTTGGTTTACTGATGTATCACGTGCAGGTCCTCGGCGAGAATTGCGATTGCGGCGGTCAGAATTAGTAGAGTAACAACGTACTTGAACAACAGCCCACAACACGCTTACTTTATAATATGTCAACTCTCGTATCTCACACAAGTGGAATATCGCGTAAATATAGTGTGTTCTCTTTCACTCTCCCCACTTCTACTGAAATCATTATAATTTCTAGCTCAATGTTATCTTTCAGTTCCTCAAACCAAATGGAATAATTCATTCGCAAAAGTAGATCACCTTCATTTAGAGCAGCGGTCATCAGCACAGTGCACTCTCGCGCTAGCGTCTTTTACCCGCGGATAAGAGACTGCACTATGGTGCATCCGTGGCTGCTGGCGGGTATGTTCTCTCCCTCTTTCTGCTGCATGACGAAGCATATTACGATGCACTGCTTACCAGTTATCCATTTCAGCGAGTGCTGACGACCAGTGATTTAGAGCATGCATTTATGTACAGTGATAATGTTTAAGATGTAATAAACGTGTTGCGTTTCTTGCAGATGATACAGACATGTCAGTCTGCTGAGCTAAGCTTTTAGCGTTATTGTGGCGAATATTCGAGAGAATAGCGCCAGTATCATCTAATCTAGCCTCTGTTAAAACTCCTCTGTTTTTAGGATGTTTTCTGTTTAACGCCGACCTCGTATTCTCAAATTTATTTACTAACTTATGCACTGCCTGCCTCGTCGACGGTCAAGAATTAAAAAATTTCGCAATAAACTCCGTAAAGACACGGCGAGCCGATTCATACTTATACCTGTATCTTGCACGCAAACACTCTTTCTTCTAGAGTCAAATAGCGAGCCGTTCCTTGCGGCATCTTACGCTAAACTGCACTCACAACTCGACCCTCCCAAGTACTAACATTGTAACTCATTTTTTACATTTTTCAGGAGATGAAAATGAAGTTTTAAAATGATCGTGTAAATTAATGTATACAAAAATGTAGAGTAACAATAAGATTTTCCATACAGTTGGGAATGTTTAGAACTATACAATGATAGTATTGGGAGAAAAAGAAACAATTTAAGACCATATAAACTAGGACAACTCAAAACCATAAAAAACTGAGTTACAATGTTAGTACTTGGGAGGGTCGAACTACACAACACCCATGGGCGCGTCAAACATGGAGGTCAGTGCTGCCAACTCCAATTTGCGAAAAACCACTACACGCTTACAAAAACTCACCAAATATATCATAAAACCCACCAGATTTTCGTTCCTATAGATTTTTTTTTTTTTTTTTTGCATTTCATTCTTAAATAATGTGCAGATAAGATTAATATTATGAATAATTATTAAAAATTATAACACACACTACTCCGTCTTAGTGCAGCCTTAATTTCAAAACTGACTGAAATATCCATCCTATTTCTAATTTTGGTTTAATGATAATACGTGATAATACTTTGAATCCACTTCTGAATTTCACCAAGCAAAACAAAGACTCTAACATTGATGGCGCGAACTCGGTAATTATTTTAACGGGTTTTTGTTTGATGCCTCTTTGTATTGGAAAACTTTACCCCAAAAATCAGTAGTAATGCTGAACATTTTTTCGTTTAAGTTCATCATGCGCCACTATACATACTTACACGTTTTCAGTAATTTTTTGGGCTGTGTTGAATTAAGAAAACCTTGATTTGTTGTAGAATATGATGGGAACTTAGTCTAGTAACATTTTTTCAATACATTCATAAAGTCTTTTCAAAAGTTACTTGATTGGAGAACAACGAAAGAAACGCGCCGTCATCGAGTTAATTTCTCACTTTGTGTATGAAGACTTTGTTCTGTTTTCAGTTCCAGCTATTGGGTTGTTATGCAGTTAACTGCACAGTGCATTCATAGACATTTAATATTGCAAGACAAGTATTTTGAAATGATAATGGTTATCGTCGAAAGAGTCGTGTTTTATATGCAATCTGCCTTACAGATGTGTTTGAGAATTATTGCAAAAATCACTAAAATTTCCACTGACATTAAAATAAACTAGATTTCCCACTGCCCACCATGTAATGAATTTTAGCCACTGACAGAGGACCAAAAAAACTAGATTTAGTGGGTAAACCACCGTGTTGGCAACACTTATGGAGGGGGAATCAGCAGAGTGAATGGCAGACGGTAGACTAGCGCCGGTCGGTCCACATGCCACAGGTCGGTAAACCAAACCGATAACAACTCTGTATTTATCTATTTTCACTGTAATTGATGCTTTATTCTGAGAGATGCAGCAAGAGAGCCACCTCAAAATCATACCAAACTTAGTCAGTTGTTTGAGACTATGAATATAAAGCATAAGTAAATTTGTTGTAAGACTACGAATGACTGTATGAAGAGATAGACTAATTATGTAGGTTACATCTTATACAGCCCTTATTCAACATGCCAATAGACTCATTTTACATTATAGTTGACAGTGAGGTAATTTGAATATTACAAGATATGGACACAAACTCAGTTACTATCTTTTCTTTTACAAGGAATGTCGATTTAAAATTAAAAAATGCTCTTATCTATTTTGTAAATACGTTCTCTGGTTTTAATATTGAAGTATTAAAACGAAATTGTAATATACGGTACTTATACAGGGACATCATTTTATTTTTACTAGCATTTTTAATATTAACTTGCCTATACTTCTGGATCAACGCCGTTTGCTACCCCCTTCCACGACTCGAGTTCGATGATACTGGCGTAATATACAAACAAATCACTTTACTAGGTATACGAGGGAAGAAAAGTAGTTCATCCATTTACGTAAACTAGGAAATATCGCGATTTTGAGTTTGATAATTGTCATTAGGTTTTTGTTTAATCAAAATACAGTACAGTATTAACAATGAGTGTTTTTACTCACGAACTGAGCTGTCCATGTAGACGTATTCATTATGCAGTGTATATTACACTGTCAACAGCACATTAGCGTACAATATAGAAAATGAAGTTAAATTGAAAAATAATCATAATATGGATATTTAAACACATTTTTTAAAATGGAGGCCATTCAATTCGATACATGCTTCAGTTCTAATGTGCATATTATCGCACTATAGACTATTGTACCTAATTCCAATTAGCTGTTTCGTCCTTCGTACTAGTAACTCATGTTGAAATAATTCTGTACTTACTCCATAAAAGAGTACCTTACGTAGGCCTACTGTAAATTCAGTCTTCACTTCTGCCCGATCCGAAAAGATAAAATTACTCAGACATACTATCTACTGTCCGTCCAAGTCGTCGTAGGGTCGTAGAAAGGGAGGAAATCACGTGACAATTACTTAACGAGGCCCTTTTATTTAAGTTATTTAAACAGTTGTATAATATTACGTAGACGTCCAATTCCTAACAGAAATTAATGTTCTCAGAAAAGTGCTAATACAGCCCAGCCACTAGCTGCCGAATAAAAGCTGGTGGGGGAAACCGGGATACGACGTAGGCAAATGGACGACAGTACCTGTGCGAAAATGATTCAATATTGAATGTTCTTTCGTAACTGGAAAACACGAACATATTTTTGGAACGTACTGTTTACTATGACCGTAAGGCTACTATGACTGTATATGCGGTCTTGGATCTGTGTGGAGGACGGTTGAACTTCATTAGTAGAAGGGGTGGGAGTGAAGTACATTAAAAAACTCAGGTACAATAAAAATTGAAGTAAAAATAAAATGATGTCCCTGTACATAACCCAAGAGTTGAGATCAACATACAACATTACTGTTGCAATAATTGGCAATGTAAGGACAGATCTGAAAAAAGATACCTAAAAACAATTTCATTTAAAACTTGCAATTTCTGTGCAGGAATTCGTGCAGAACAGCAAGAAGGCACTAGCAGTGCTGGATACAACGGGAAGTCCTCAAAGTCAAGCCTGGAGTACAACGTCGACACAGCAAGCAGCGTCCACTAAGTGAGATGTACCTTTCATCACGGTTTGCTCATATGCACACTCGGAATTAATCCTTTCGAAGACTGACGAAGGATGGGAGCAAGTCAGAACAAAGGTTCCAAAGACGAAAAAAAATAAGAAATAATATTTATATAAAATTATATTTTTCACTACGATCTGTGGAGTGCAATATGCCCTTCTTATTACTCTCTGATCTGACTTGCTTGTTTTCCTTTATTTTACATGGAAGAAATTCCTCCTCTATTACAATGTTATTTTGTAGAACTGATCTTGCAGAAATATTAGTGTTATATCTTTTTTACTTTTATTACTGTATCAATTAAGTAGTACTAATGACAAATAACTTTTAGAACAGTCTATAATCACATAAGCCTATACCATGAAATATGTTGCCGATTATTTATTTACTGCGCGGCCTACTGTATTGAACACACTCATTTAAGATTATTTTAGTCTATTTATTTTTAAATTCCATAATAAAATTTTTAAACGACTTCATAATTACACTGAAGTACTACCTCTCTTTCTTTCTCCGTGCCTCTTCGCCATTTATTATTTGCCTTCATTTTCGTCACATCCACCAGTTCCCCCCACTCCTAACTTGTAACAATAATGCATTCGTAATTAGTTGTTATATTAAACATTTCAATATCAGAACAATTAATTAAATTCGTATTTCGCACTATTTCTGAAAAAAAAAAATGTGTATCTTATTTTTTAGACGGGATGTTTTCTAGTGAATCCAGTATTTTTATTGTTGTTTAGTACACCGTCCGAAGACAGGTCTGAACCTCACAAGTGATACCAAAAAACACCACTTATGAGGTAACTAGGTCAGGAGATAATGGGGTAGGTTGGCCAGTTTCTTTCTCTCTCCATTGCATACATCGCCGATTAGCTACATGTTATGCTAATCAAACTTCAGATGCATACAAACAATTGTTCTTCCTCTGACACATATCGCCAGGTGAATGTCCTGCCTGATATTAGATGTACATATCAGCCAGAACCTCAATCAGAGGATTCAATATTTTTAAAGAGAAAAATTATAAATGAATGTGTTCCCCTTCTCCTTGCTCCAAATAAGCAATATTGAAGCACTCATATTTTGCTGTTATATAAATTATTTTTATATCATTATTTATTTTTTATTTACTTAGAATTTTCTACAATGATGTCGTTCTCCTCAACCAAACAAACTTGTAAACCATGAAAAATCATTGTTCATTTAATTAATTACAATTAACAATGAAAGCCCATAATACATTTGGTGAGCGAGCACGCACACACAAGCACACACTGCATACACACATATAAGAAACAGATTAATTGTTTATATTCTTGTAACAATCAAGCAAATATAAACATATATTGCCCATTAAACAACGTACTGACCACAGCTGACTATAGTCACAGTCGGAACCAGTGACAAACCTATCACAGCAACAAAATCACAGATCTTTAAATCATACCCCACCAGTACACTCTACTATATTCCTCTTATAATTCCATACCGATCAAATTTATTTCACGAATTAATTTTCCTTTGTTTGGTATGACGCTGACATGCTATCTCTATTCCTGTCTTAGTAACATTCAAGATTTGTAGCGCTCGTATCTGCGTATCTACTCTCTGTTCAAAGTCAATCCTCTTTTCTGTAACTTAGATTTTATGCATGTTCTAATAATTCTCATATAAGCCTACATACATCATCGTATAATTCGGCCAGTTATTATTTCACGAACAAGTAAGATTTTCTGGCGATTCCGTTATTTTCGAATTTATAAATTATCCAAAGCACAGAGAGCTCGATACTGCTACTTCCTGCACCAATATAGGTGGACCGCTGAAAAAATTAACCAACTAAAATATTTTAGAATATGCAAGGAATGTAAAGTTTTCACGGATGAGAGTCATATTCGGGGAAAATTGAACTGAACTGAAAAAAGCGACATTGTAACATGTTTATTACCATTTATAAGACATATACAGCTTTTATTTTACTTCGAGGAAAAATTATGAAATAAGTGATTTTTTTTGAACGGAGAAACTGATGAATTAATCACTAATTCAATTTGGAAATCTGTTTTTAATACTACTCATATACTTTATCGGCAGCAGGGTAGCTCAGCAGGTGTAGCAACTGGCTACGGAGTGGCAGATGCCTTTTCAATTCCGGGAGGTGGTCAAACTTTTCCACTATCAAATTTGCACAACGGCTCCAGGGTTCACTCAGCCTCCTGTCAAATTGAGTACTGCGTCTTTCTCAGGAGTAAAAGGTAGTTAGAGCAGACGTCTCCAAAAGCGTACTCGCGAGTAAGCCCCTGAACGGAACCGAAGCCAGTACGTAATGAGCACGCTCCGCCTCACCATCTCCACCTGTACTGCACTTAATGTTTAAGCGCAAACGAAGAGCAGTGGCCGACTTCCATTATTATTGCGTTGGTCGGAGTGTTCCACCGTTTCACAATGTCTTCTAATCATGGACGTAGTACATTCAAGAATGAACAGGAAGAGAAAGTTTTTGTGTTAGTGGGAAGAATGTGAAATGCTTAATTTGTTCGAAAATTCTTAAGGGTGTGTTAAAATTCAACATGCGACGACAATATTCGACTCTTGACAAAGAATATCATACAATTACAGGCATGTTGGACATGTGAAAATAATTTATTTTGGGGCTATCTGTATAACTGTTGGTTATACATAATAATCAGTATATTAAAGTACGTTTACACTCAGTTCCGCAAGACAAACATATAGTTTTTCGTTTAATTTTAGGTGAAATGCGTAGGCCTATAAATATTTTGATAAATATAAAACAAGAAAATACAAACAAATCACACACGTGTCCTCAGTCTTAAACAAATAAGCTTCTTGCTAGCTATGTTCTAGTTTGGAATATTGGAAAATCAATGAAGCCCTTTACAGAAGCATCATTTGTAAAAACCGTGCACACAGGACGTTACTAAAATACTGTGTCCAAAACAAAGTCAAAGTTTAAGAAAATTAAATTGTTTCCAATTACAGTTCAGAGAAGGAATTTCAAGATTGTAAATGCAATTGAATCTGAAGTAGAAACCACAATTAACCAGTTTGTAGCTTACTCACTTGCATTGGACGAAAGCACAGATAGAAATGACAAAGCTCACCTAGCCATTTTCATCCGAGGACATAATGAACATTTTATTGTGTCTGAATGTCTTCTAGATGTAATTACAAAATACAAATGGAGAAGATCTTTTCCAGGCACTGAAAGGCACCATAGAACAGAAGAGGTTAAATTTGCAATGGCTTGTGTCAATAGCAACAGACGGGGCTCCAGCTTCCTAATATGTAAAAATAATATACAAACGTATGATATTTCTTATTCTTCAGATGTTATTATTTGTAAACATAAGCAGACTGTTGCCGCGATCCCCCACTGATCGCTTCCATCTGTTGAGATACGAGTCTCTCCCCCTTCTCTAGCCTTACAGCACACTATGTTCGGCGGGCAGCATCGAGATCACGAATGACTATACGCTTTTTGGAGACCTCTGAGATAGAGTATGTTACCGACTAGTGTCCTGCAATGTTAAAACAGAGAGGCAGCCAAGAGATTACAAACTTCGTCTTATTTCATATGAAAATCTAATAGCAAGATCTGTGCTTAAGCGATTAAAAAATGAAGGAGTGAGAATGAAGGACAGCGAATAATTTTATCACTAGGTGGAACAAACATGACATCTCCTCCTGCAGAGCGAATATCGGCGAATATCGAACTTCGCCATACTCGACAAACTTGAACCGAACATAGTTTCTGCTGCAGAGTCAACTATCCATTGTACGCTTAACAGGTTTTAAACTAGAATTCCATGTAGTTTACAAAACTGTTCAGGATGAAAACATTGTCATGAGGAATTATTATTATTATTATTATTATTATTATCATTATCATTATTATTATTATTACTACTACTACTACTACTACTACTACTACTACCACTACTACTACTACTATTATTATTATTATTATTATTATTATTATTATTATTATTAGCGGCCGGGTAGCTCAGTTGGTAGAGCAGCTGGCTACGGACTGGAAGGTCCGGGGTTCGATCCCAGGTGGTGACAGGATTTTTTCTCGTTGCCAAACTTTCAGAACGGCCGCGAGGTTCACTCAGCCTCCCATAAAATTGAATACCGGGTCTTTCCCGGAGGTAAAAGGCGGTCAGAGCGTGGTGCCGACCACACCACCTCATTCTAGTGCCGAGGTCATGGAAAGCATGGGGCTCTACCTCCATGCCCCCCAAATGCCTTCATGGCATGTTACGGGGATACCTTTTATTATTGTTATTATTATTATTATTATTATTATTATTATTATTATTATTATTATTAAATTGTGTGATGTTGCAAACTTGTTTTAAGTTACCGTACCTATACATTTCACGTTTACAAAGTTATGTCGTTAATGAGTTGTTTGAAGTGCATTCGCTCTCTCTCGCTCGCAAGAACATGATTCAGTGAATTCGCAGCATGGATTTATTATGTTAAAATCAAAATTACAATTAATACTAGCATTAATGGTAGCATGAGACACAATGAAACTCTACGGCATTAGACATTAACCTCGATTACAACAAATATTCGAAATGCTGCCTATTGATATGTAGACATTCTTCGTATTATTTTAATTTAAGAACTTGTATTGGCCTTCCCAAGTTCTTGCATTGTACCGGTATAGAAATCTTTACAAGTTTTGTTAATTCCTACTTTTGTGCGAGGATTATGCGAGGCATTTCTAGGAGAATTTTCTAGTTCAGCACAATATCATCAGCAGGGAAAGGGATTTGGAGTATTATAAAGAATGGTGAAACGTAGTATAGATATTCGTAGCTCAGTGACTGTCAAGCGAGCTGCGTCACGGCGCATGGAAGAGTACAGTCCACTTCATACAAACTTACACGCAACGTCTGTAAATGTATTTCAGAATAAACAAATGGAATAGTTTAATGACATATAGTGACCTACATACATAATCTGCATTTATTTTTGAACTACATGTGCTTTTCTTCGGAACGCACATGACACCAATAAACAACATTACAAATATACATAATTAAATATCAACCTCTGCATCTTCGCGTGTCAGTGGACATATTGATGTTGATAGACAGTTGTCTTCTGTATGGAACTCGCCTCTGAATATGTAGATCCAAACGAAATGGCATTTTCAATTAATGCTATGCCTTGTTATGCCTTGTTATAATAAATTGTAAATATTATTTTCAAATTTTCAAAATACAACTTTGCTCTGTTGCAAGGAAGGAAATTTTGTAACATGGAAAAACTCCGCTCTCCATCTGCAGAGACAATTAGAGAGTACTTGAAACAAGATACGTCAATTAAATTCACATGTTGAATGACGTCATTGGGAAACGTCTTTGTTAGTACATCTGAAATCCGAGTAAGAATATCGTATCCATCATTTTTAATCAAAACTTTGTTCATTTTTTCACCAACACGTTTTCCTATTTCACTTTCTACTGCACTCAGATTATTTACAATAGTCCTCATAATATTTATTTTCTCAACTAGTTCTACTCCTGACTTTCCTAATTGGATCATGGCATCCGGTAAATATCCAAAATTTGACTTAATATCCGTGACTTCTTTCTCGATTGTTTCATCATTTAGCAGTTCCTGGCGTATTTGAATCGCAGCCGCGTCATCGGGATCGAAAGACTGGACCACTTTCTTCACAGATTGGAGGTGACATGCGTAATAATTGCAAGCTTCTAACCATGACCCCCATCTCGTAGGAACTGGACACGGGGGAAGCGACAATTTAGGGAATTGTTTCCTGAATTTTGATACTTGATCTGGAGCTTTTACAAATATAGGCTAGTCTTTCAATACTGTATTGTTAGTTGGTTTCACTTTCGGCATTGTACCTGCACTTCACTACTCTGAACTGCAAACCTGCACGTTGAAGTTCTTATGCGACAACTGTCCCGTTCACCTGTTGTTGACGTGTAGAGACCTGCGAGTATGTCATGGAGGGGAGGACTTGGTATAAAGGGTTGTAAACAAATGACTGTGTAGATGCCAATACTAGCTTTTACTACTCCAAATTCCGTTCCCTAATCATCAGTTTTCATCTTGGTGAGCACATGTATATAGCTGTTCGAATTTTTATTCAACGCACACCCAGAATCTCTAAACCAGGAATGCAGAACTCGGTGTCAGTTGTGGCATATGTCACAAATCGGATCACGTCATTCACCCCTTCTCTCAACCTAACGTGTCATTCACATGATAAGATAGAACGGAATTGTGTTGACTGTCTAGTGGTGGAATGCAAGGCATAAAATATCACTTTAAAGAGCAATGGGAAAGTGAATCACCAGCACACGAACCTTCGCTGCACGTATGAATTCTGTGTTTGGTTTAACATACGCATGCGACCAAAAATTCTCGAAAATGAACTTCAGTAGGAGCGAAGATCGCTCTAAATTGACAGATGCACTTCTTATTTCTCTCCTCATGCTATATTCATCTTCATTTTAGCCTAATATAACGATGGTAGTGGACAAAAAAAGTATGCAGAGATCTGGCGCACGTTGCAGTTAAAGCTAAGTTAATTACAGGATTGATTTTTCTTTATATTCACATGAGAAATTAGATTTGTTTTAGTTCTTATTATGAAATCAATACAGTCAATTTAACATAAAGTAGGTATAAGTTACATATTTTATACTTTTTAAAATGAATGATTTTTATTTTTACATACAATCGTATTATACATGTCTAAATATCAGTACAATAATAGGGTATTTAATCTGATTTTTATAGCAATATATTTTGAATGGAAGTACTTAAGTAATTTTATTCATGACCAAAGTTTTCCTAATATAGGCCTACTAAGACTACAACAAGAATAAGTGTTATGCAAACCTGGCTTTCAGGTATAGCTCCCCGTGAAGCAGACTTGAATAATTTCAAGGGAAAAATTGTTCCGGGGCCGGGTATCGATCCCGAGACCTTTGGCTTAGCACACCAATGCTCTACCGACTACTCAGGAACTACAACCGACACCGTCTCAACTTTTCCTTTATATCCATATAATACAATATATCCATACGTTATTTGTATATAGGTCACTGTAGAGGTACGTCAACAGAAAACCACACTATAAGTCACACAGAGTTTTTGTGCACTCAAAGCTGGGTTTCTGGTGCCTTGTCAGCCCACTTGAGGTGTGTGGATATAAATGGAAAAGTTGAGACGGTGTCGGGTATAGTTCCTGGGTAGCTCAGTCGGTAGAGTGTTGGTGCGCTAGGCCGAAGGTCACGGGATGAATACCTGGCCCCAGAACAATTTTTCCCTTGAAATTATTCAAGAATAAGTTTTGTTTAAACATTTAGTATTATCAGTTCATTTTAACCAATTGAATATAAAGGAGAAATTATGCATTAAAATTTTCCAATTTTTTTAAATACATATAAACGTACTGATGTGTACATAGCATTTGACATGTAGGTCTAATACAGCAATCCAAATTTGTTGGTTAAGTTTAGTGTTATAATTTGTTATTTTGCTCGAAAATATTTTCGTCATTTTGTTCGTGAGCAAGCACCAGTTTGTTGTAAGCCACCACATGGTTGTGGACGGATCACGGAGACGTCATTCAACCCTCGTGGACTGTGGAAGAGGAACCAATGCTTTCCCCATGCTTCCGCCCCTCTCTCCCTCTCAGTTCTGCATCCCTGCTCTGAACTTTACATGTCTATGTGGGGCACGGACATCTAGATATTTTGTAGGAAACTGTCTTTTTACTTCTCTTACAGATTCTACTTTAATATACGAATCATATCAAAAGAAAATTTCTTCTTCAGCAGTGTAGGCCTACCTCTTACAATTATTAATATTGCCGGTAACACGTATGTGCTCTGAGACAGGATTCACTGGATACTATAGCAAGTGAAAGGGATGATATCAGGCGCTAAAACAAATGCAGAACGTTCACTAGTATTTTAAATTATCTCGCTATATTGTAACTTAAAATACCGGTATACAAATAGAATATCAGAGAGGCAAATAAACTTTCAAGACTTAGCTATTCTGAGGAATTCGTGTAAATATATGTATAAAAACATACACTTATTTTCAAGACTTTTGTAATTATGGCGAAAACGGCGAATGTATGTACAACACTAATATTAAATTAAATTGATATGTTAGCACATTATAAAAATTTAACAAAAATAAATATTTAAAATTACTAGGGCATTCGATAAATAATGGCAACAATGCTCTAAATAAATGCTCCTAACAGTAACCATTGAAATCTTGTACTACATAATAATGCAGCAGTTATTTCATAAATATGCAATATTTAAAGCCTCGAAGTAACCATATTTTGTAAGTATAGTGACTTTTTCTGATTTGTAGCACATAATACAACGCTAACAAATGTTCAGTAGGTGCTCCATAAAAATCCAAGTTGCAAGACGAAAAAAATGCAGTCGGTGCTTCAGGGTATTAAAAGAAGCTTAAGGAAGAGAAGTTCTACCACAATGAACTATTGCAAGATGGGTGGAAGCGAGGCATTCACTTTCAATCGAGAGCTGACAACCAAAGAGCTTTAGATAAATCAGTGAGAGAGACATCTAGAAATGATGCTGCAGATGGAGTCCGCCTTCTCCCAAGTATTTGGCAAAGTATTGTTGACATGGTAAGGAACTATATTTGAAGTATGTAATGCCAAAAGTACCCTAAATAAATTTAGTGTGAAACAGTTGCCATTACTTTTCGAATGCCCTGGTATAAAAATACTGTAAGGTTAACACCAATAGATCTACAAACAATAGTATTTAGGAGCACATGAAGCATTAAAGAATAATTATTTTAATATTGGTTTTCGATGTTCTAAAAGGCAGTTTCTTCCAAATTAATATTTCGTTTTATGAAAATGTAGACTTCTGAGCGGAGTTTTCATGAGTTTTCTTTCTATGAACAGATAATACTGTACATCTATACACACACACATATATATATATATATATAAACTTAATAAATAGTATAATATTACTTTTACCAAATGAGTCGACATTAAAACGAATAATGTACCGTAATTATATATTTTACGGTGTTAAATTCAGCTTACTTCTTTAGTTGAAGATCTTAAATTAAAAATAATTAAATCTAGGCCATGTTAAATATATTCAAGGCTGTCGTGTAAACGCTTATGGATAATGAAGTACGATGTTTCGATTTTGTCTTTAATTATAAACAATACTGTAAGTTCACTATATTTACAAGGTACATTTATAAGAAAACAAAGTTTACAGGATTTCGGAATAAACGTAAGATGAAAACTATCTTAACCAGGGAAAGGGATTTGGAGTATTATAACGAATGGTGAAGCGTAGTATAGATATTTGTAGCTCAGTGACTATCCAGCGAGCTGCGTCACAGAGCATGGACGAATACAGGCCACTTCATACAAACTTACACGCAACGTGCTGTAAACGTATTTCAGAATAAACAAATGTTATAGTTTAATGACGTATAGTATAATGAAATATCAATCTCTGCATCCTCGCATAGAAATAGTGATGGCTGATAGACAATTGTCTTCTGTATGGAACTCGCCTCTGAATGTGTAGAACCAAACGAAATGGCATTTTCAACTAATTCTATGTTTTGTTGATGAAACAATAAAATTATTCCTGCTGTGCATTGTTATAATAAACTGTAAATATCATTTTCAAATTTTCTGTTGCAAGGAAGGAAATTTTAACATGGAAAAACTCCGCTCTACATCTGCAGAGACAATTGGAGAATAAGCACTTGAAACAAGATACGTCAATTAAATGCACATGTTGAATGACGTCATTGGGACACGTCTTTGTTAGTATATCTGAAATCCGACTAAGAATACTGTACCCATCATTTTTAATCAGAACTCTGTTCATTTTTTCACCAACACGTTTCCTACTTCACCTTCTACTGCGCTCAGTGCACAATAGTCCTCATAATATTTATTTGCTCAACTAGTTCTACTCCTGACTTTTCTAATTGGATCATGGCATCCGGTAAATATACAAAATTTGACTTAATATCCGTCAATTCTTTCTCGACTGTTCTATTATTTAGCAGTTCCTGGCGTATTTGAATCGCAGCCGCGTCATCGGGATCGAAAGACTGGACCACTTTCTTCACAGATTGGAGGTGATGTGCGTAATAATTGCAAGCTTCTAACCATGACCCCCAGCTCTTAAGAACTGGACATGGGGGAAGCGACAATTTAGGGAATTGTTTCCTGAATTTTTATACTCGATCTGGAGCTTTTACAAATATAGGCTAGTCTTTCAATTTTGTATTGTTAGTTGGTTTCACTTTCGGCATTGTACTTGCACTTCACTACTCTGAACTCCAAACCTGCATGTTGAAGTTTTTATGCGACAACTGTCCCGTTCACCTGTTGTTGACGTGCAGAGATCTGCGAGTATGTCATGGAGGGGAGGACTTGGTATAAAGGGTTGTAAACAAATGACTGTGTAGATGCCAATACTAGCTTTTACTGCTCCAAATTCCGTTCCCTAATCATAACACATCAACATCGACATATATTTAATATAATGAGCTTAGATTATTTTTAAAGCATCCAATCAAATTATGTTCTGCAAACGATTGTTGAATAACATCCAACATGCAACTGCTAAGTTGTGTTTCTTAAAAATGCTACTTTCAGAAATTCCTTTTTGTCACAAAAAATATGAAAATGTCAAACTTAAAACTAAGTATAGGCCTATTTCAGAACGATAATATTGCAAAGGACTATAGACAAGTGAAAATCGAAAGTGTATTTATAATCAGGTTTCAATTTCTTCATGTTTCAGATGAGTCTCAATGTATGTGTTTATGGATAAATTGTAGCCTACATCTTTTGAAGTCCCACTATGTACGATCTTAAATTAAAAAATTAATAAACCAAACTAATTTTTTGCGCCTGTTTTTGCTATGCAATAATATTGTTATTGACTTCACTGTAGATATGCGTTAATACCAACGAGGAGGAAACATGCAAGTAGTGAATGGAGGATCGAAAAGATCGCTATGAAGTATCGGTTTTTTTTTCTTTTCATAATTCTTTCAAATATTTTTATATATCTGTACATAGTGTGTTTGTGGATGTGTGAGGCAATAGAAGTGGATTTTTTTTTATTTTACCAAGAGACACACATTGTCGTTCAACATAATATACTTTTTCCTCTCATTTGCACCTACATGCAAGAAAACAGAGCAACCAATTATTATTGTCCAGAATTCCATGAATTACATATATACATATATAAACATATAGGGTAAATTAGGGTCTGTCGGACAGTCGGGCATCTTGAATACTTTGTACTTTAACGTGCTATCTCGCCACTTATGGACACCACATTCTGCTACAAGTGGCGAGGTAACACGTTAAAGTACAAAGTATCCAACATGCCCGACTGTCCAACAGACCTAATTTACCTTACATGTATATAAACTACAAAATACTATTGTTTTGGTAACGGAAGATACACTTTTCACAATACTATTAATAAAGTGTTGATAGAGTGATTTATTTATAGTTATGTGAATAAAATAACATGAACATAATTAATAAACTAAGGTATATTTTCATATTAAAGCATACTTCATACATTTTATACTTTATATAGTTTATACACATAGGCTACACTTAATTTTCCTGACGATACTATGATTTCATTATTGTATGACTATATATTATTAAAGCTGGAAATACAATAATATATTATTTGTATTAGCATTTATTATGTATGTAATTTTTAAGTTAAGCTTTATGAAGAGAGTGTAACTTATTAAATATATTAAGATTGTTATATCATTTAAAAATGGATGTTACATTTGCATTAAATCTTACTTTGTTATTGTAAAATATAAGTATTTTATCATAAGATATATAGAAATGAAAAATTATATTTCACCCATTGAGGTACTTATTATTTATTCCGCAAAATTTACATTAGGTAAGAAATACTAGCTACTGTAGTGTGTGTGTGTGTGTGTGTGTGTGTGTGTGTGTGTGTGTGTGTGTGTGTGTGTATCTGAACAATTATCGTATTTTCTGGTGGCGTATAAGACGCACTTGGTTCCTTTGAAAATGGGTTTGAAAAACAGGATGCGTCTTATACCCCGATATTAAGTTTGTGAATGGGTCAAAGCATCATGGGATGCTGTGAAAACTGAGCCAATGATTAAATCATTTTAGAAGTGTGGCATTATTAACTCACTGGATGGTATAGAGACAATTTGTTGTATGAGGACTCCGATTCTGATTTAGAAGAAGTTTCAAGTAACTCTTCACATAGCTCTGGAGATCAATTTCTGGGAGTTTACAAAGAAGATTAAAAGGCATTCTTTGCTTGTTAAATTAGGTAGGTGATTGATTAAACTAATGTAATTGGAATATGTGATAGCATGAAGGAATATTCAAATAAATGGCTGAAACATTTAAAAAGAAGATAATAAAATGGAACTTAACAGAATATAGGCTATGTTTATAAACCAAAGGGCAAAAGGCTTCCAGGAAGGACATTGAAACGATGGAGGGATCAATTTTAAACTTAAGAAGCATTTCTTGTAATAAGAACAGGTCAACTTAACCCAGTCTATGATGACGATCACGGTGATGAAATCAGACTTACGTATTATTTTATATTTGAAATACTGTAATATTCTGTGGTGAAGTTTTTCTCTCAAAAATGTGCACGAAAAACAGGGTGCGTCTTATATACTGGTACAACTTATATGTCGGCAAATACGATATGTTACGCATTTTTCCATCATTCTTCTCTTTTCATTTGAAGTATTATAACACTGGCCTGTTACATCTTCATTTATTTTCCAACTGCCTTCATATTAACATCATAAAATATTAATTTTATTAAACATTCCAGGTCAGTTTGTCCATTTTATATTGTCCACAGTCATACAGTCCATCCTCATTTAGTACACGGACATTACGTCCATTTTTTGTCCATAAAGGATACGTTCATTTTCAATACTGCCCATTTATATAAAAAATTCACTAATATTTTGTCAATTTTCTTTCGTCCACATTTTTGGTCAATTTTTTCTAAAGTCCATTTAAAATGTTGTCCATAAACTAAACACAAGATAATTTGAATTGCAGTTAATAGAAAACAATTTCATTATTATTAATGTGCTTTCTTATGGTTTCCATGATAGTGAAATACAATTTAATCTCTGTGCTAAAACTCTTAATGAGGAATCAGTTTTATAAAGTACAATTTCAATGATATTATAAATGCATATTTACTTCTTTAGTCTAAAGACAAGGATAAAAGTTTATAACAATTACATAACAGTTCCACTCATTCAGCAAAAATGGCGACCGATCGTATTCGTGGTGCGAAAATCGTGATGCCCATTGTGTCACAAATAGGAATATACATGTTCGTATTCATATAGCCTATTTAAGAAAGGTAAGCTACACACATGTTGGGATAGAGCTGAGGTTGGTGCGAAAAACATTATGGCAGGAATCAAAAGAAGCGCCGAACACCCAAATGATCCGCAGTCGTAATAAGGGAGAAATTCATCAGGAAATAGTACTGAATTTACCAAAACGAAATTCATTATTACGTACTGTCAACAGGACACAAAATGCGCTCGAATTATATTTGCATGTCATCAACTACTGATTAAACTTGTAGAATACTGAAGAGAGGGATGAAGAGAGAAGTAGCTATAAAATAATATGTTATTTAAGGTTTTCTTTATTTCATCTAAAATTAAATCTGTAGTTAAGGGGAGTCTGTACACCGAATTTTTACAAAAAAAAAAAATGAAATTTTGGTTTTTATCGTTTTTCGATAGTTTTATGTGTAAAATGATAATATGATTTTATTTCTTCTAATTGTCAGCTTTTAGCTCTATCTTCAGCAAACATATTCTAGTAATTCTTAATGCAAAAAAATGTTATCAATGAAATTATTTCTGCCAACCGCTCAGTGGAATTTTAAATTTATTAGCCTGTTCTGTGTACATAAAAGTATCTTACATATGCCCTATTTTTCTACATTTGTATCTTTTATCACTTCTGAGAAAAGTGCACCCAAAATTAAGGAATTTAACATTGCAAGACGTCATGTAAACTTTGACACCATTTTTCTACACTTTCTTATTTTTGTGACGTTGGTACACTTTTCTCAGTAAGTATTGTACCCAGAAATTAGTATACAATATCAATGTTTTGGAATTTTACACAACAGGTTAAAAAAATTAAGATTATTTCTATCTTCAGCAAAAATAAACAATAATTTTCAGTAATTTTAATGCAAAAATGTTATCGATGAATTTTTTTTTTTTTGCCAACCGCCGAGTGGAATTCAAAATTTATTCAGGCGGTTGTATAGAGAAAGGTATGTCACATATGCCCTGTTTTTTTCTACATTTGTATCTTTCATAACTTCTGAGAAAAGTGCACCAAAAATTTTATTGAGGAATTTAACATTGTAAGATAATGAAGTACAGACTCCCCTTAAATTCATTGTATACGACTGAAAAAAGAAGCCTATTATAATTATGTAAATAATATACCCGTATTAATCCTACAATGGACCATAAATATTGTGGACTAAGAAATATGGACTAAACGTATATAAAATGAACAAACATTTCTGAGAACATTTCAGTATGGTGGACGAAATCATACAGTGGAAGATTTTTATAAATTGACAAATAGGTGGACAAAATTGTTATGGACATAAAATTACTGTGGAATAAAATCTCAACTGGACGAAAATTTATGGTGGACGTAAATACTGTGGACGAAATGTCACTGGACAATTAGTCTGGGAATCTTATTGAAGTCAGGAAAAATTATTTTCTTCTGAAGGAAGAGAAAAATGAAGACATTTTTGTGTAGTCTTACAAGCTTAGTAAACAACAATTAAACCAATGTAAGAAATTAAACATGGAACAAATGATCCTGCTTTATCCGGCTATTGTAATAAGTACTTCTCGTGTTTCTCTGTTATGAGAAATGTGCAGAGCATCTTACTATATGAGACAAAAGTTACATATAGTATCCTAAGTCTGGATAATTTGTTTGCTACAGGAAACTCAGGTTCAGTATGTTCTGCGAATGTCACAGACTTGCAAAGTTCAATAAAAGTTTTGTATGTGTGTAAATTAATTAATTTCTGATTGAAAGCGTTTATGAATAGTAACATTCGAGCTTTCAAATACTTTCCATAAAAAGATTCAAGTAAGATTTATTGCTGGACCTGAGTTTCAAACAAATTTTAAGGTAAGAAAGCTATTTAAACACCTGTTAAATTATTTAAAAAATGATCTGACAACTATTGACACTTCAAAATGTGCTAAATGAATGTGATCAATTAAGTCAACATATTGTGCATCTTGGACATAATGTTATAGTACCTTCATATTTGAGTTTGCACAGTTTAAGAATGAGGCAACAGATAAGTATGCTATAATTAAAAGCATGCCTATTCATATGTAACCTTTCCGTAACTAAACGTGTCGACAATCTTATCCATCGAGGGTCTGATCAAATAACTAATGAGCTCAAGTCATACAATCAATATGGATAAAAAATTATTAACAGTTATTCTCTTGATGAATACTGCCTTGTTCCATTCCTAAGAGACCGTCATTAACCACAAGAGTACCTGCATGTATATATTTTTGTGGCCTTTGGTTCAAGGCAGAAGGAAAATGTAAACTACTAATGTTGGAAGATTCCGACTTCTTTTTATGTATATGTAGGCCTAAGTGATAATATATGTAAATAACATTTTAGGTTTGTGTATAGTATTACATGTGATTATTGTTACTTTTATATTTGACTGTGACAGTGAACAGCTGATATTACACAAATTACCACTTCTTCTTCTTCTTCTTCTTCTTCTTCTTCTTGCACAATACTAATGCAATACTTGTATATGCAATATAAATAAATGGGACCAAGTTTGTTCATGATACTTTTATCTTTCGTCATAAATTAAGTTTTCAGTATATTTTAAAGATTTACGTATCTTTGTACTACTTAATAAATTTAAAAATTGAAAAGTTTTCTCTCTTACTTAAAAATGATTTTCCTAAATTAACAATAGATTACCCTACATTGTGTGTGTATGTGTGTATCCAATGAGATTAGAAATTGAAAAAACATTGTGTGTGTATGTATGTATGTATGTATGTATGTATGTATGTATGTATGTATGTATGTATGTATGTATGTATGTATGTATGTATGTATGTATGTATGTATGTATGTATGTATGTATGTAAGTATGTATGCATGCAATACGTTTCCTTCCATCCCCCATTTATTTTTTAAAATATCCACCGAGGCTGCATCTGTCAACTTCGGATATAATGGGAAGCGCGATAACCAACTCGAGCTTCTAGGGTCAATTGAATTGTAAAGTATACTTAAACCTAGATCACATATACCCAGATTGCTCGGCCTTATGGGCTTCGACGGCAACAACTTTTGTCAGGTTTACTATGCTGCCATCTCACATAAGGGGTCACATCATAATTCCCTTTTGAATTGCATTAGCGACTGTACTGCCATCTCGTGTTCGTTTACGGCGGACAGGTGGCGATCCTGGCGGTTGTTCCCTTTAAAGTGATATCGATTTTAACATAGGGATGAGCAATCTGTTATATAATATGTGATCTGGGTTATAAAGTAACTGAAGTATTTTCGTGAATGCACATTATGTGAAAGTCACATCTGTTTGATATTTTTGTGAACTGGATATGTTTTGTTGTAGAGAAGTGATAGCGAATAATTTTATTATGTTTCACTTAGGTAGATATGCTTTGATATTTCATCATTTTAGACTGTTTATTCTTCCCCAGTAACAGATGTTTTACGGATATTTGTGTGAATTATATTGATGTTTATGACTCACAAACCTCCGAAGATACCAAGACTTGTCCTCTTCGTGAAAAAAAAAATTAAATCTATCAATATAATCTGACGACATCCGTCAATGATACTGAAACTGGAGCTCCGTCCACTTCATCAGGTACACAAAAGTCTACTATTTGTCGGTCATGTGGGAAACTATTTACTGGACATGGAACAACTATTTATTTAGCGCGTAGTCATAGAACTGCTCAAGATTCGACTACTGTTAATACAAGTTTAAAATATTCAGACAACCAAAAATCTTCATGTAAGCACAGAACTTTCGAAGATCCGAATATTATTAATTCAAGCTTAACTGATTTGGATAATTTAAATCAGCGGTCACCAGCACAGTGCACCTCCGGACTAGTGTCTTTTACCCGCTAGTGCATCCATGGCTGCTGGCGGGTATGCAGTATTCCTGTGGCGGGGTTTCGTTCATGCCAGAAATTACATCAGCATAATAGTTTAATAAAGCACATTCAAATATGCATATTTTATATAATTAATAAATACCAAGCATGTTCGTTTATAATGTCAATAAACTAAAAACATAAGTCTCTTCTGAAATTACTGAGTCGTCCAGTGAAAGAAGTGGACAAGTCTCAAATCCTGATATGTAGAATATCTAATTATTTCACTGGGATTTTTACCTTTCATCTGAGACCAAGACTAAATAATATGAATGATTAGAACCGGAGATAGATAGATCCGAGGAATTGGTACAAACGGTTTTTTAAAAATTTCGCAATTTAATATCTACTGAAATTAGATTTCTAGAAAAATATACCCGGATCAAATTTATTTTATAGTTTAAACTTCCCGAAATATTAAAAAAAAAAAAAAAAGAACTGGAGATAACAATATGAAATCATGATAGGTTTGAAGTGGAATGGCTCTTGTGCTAGGGCATGAAAATGAAACAATACAACTTCAGTCCACATAATAATAATAATAATAATAATAATAATAATAATAATAATAATAATAATAATAATAATACTACTAATAATAATAATCATGATGATCATGATGATTATACTGATTATCATGACGACACGGTTATTCCGAAAACACTTAATGAAAGGAATTGATCGAGTGTCTTCCATAACTATTTAGGTTTAATTTTAAGCCTTTATTTTAGTCATACTCAAGGGAAGTCTCCAGCGACACAGGGTTAGCACGACGCCAGTCTTCACAATCGTCACTATAAAAACTTAAGGTGGGGTCAAGTAGTCCATCATACACTGACTGTTGGAACCACATGAAAAAACTAAGTCTGCTCTGATAATCGGGTTCCGTTAACCTCTGAAATACACGAATTTTGTAAGGTTTTGTTTTAATTACTTCGTACTTCTTATCACTGAAGAATGTAACACTCCTACCTGCTGAGCTACACGGTGGGATAATGTCGTAGAACTTCTCTCTAGTCGGCGGAAAATTTCATCTAACATCTCCTCAGTGAGAACACGCTTCACACATGTTCGTTTCTTATCCAATACTGATCCAGTTGTAGGCCTACGAAATTTCTTCACTAAATTATAAATCATTGCTTTAGAAGGCTCTGGAGAATCAGGAAATGACTGATGGAAGTTTGTTACAACTGTTCGCCAAGATTCATATTTCACAAAGTTGTCGCAAATAAACACTAGTTGTTCCAGGCTATATTTCATAATGTACACTTCTGTATTCTGAATGTACGATATACAGCTGTGCACCCTCACTGTGTGAACGTGTTTACGTAACTAAACACGAAACGTACACGAGCAAAACGTCTGATCACTGCGATGGCGCAGCAGTTACTACACATATGACTAGACTCCGTATTCCAGCTACCTAAAGACTGACGTTAAAGACGCATTGGATATATACTGGGTGTTCATTTCAAAGTGTGTCATGACGTCACTGTTGTGAGTCAGCGATTTGAAGCGAGTTTCTGCTTTTATGCCAGAGAAGTTGCCTATTTAATCTTTTTTATTGGGTTATTTTACGATGCTGTATCAACATATAGGTTATTTAGCGACTGAATGATATGAAGGTGATAATGCCGGTGAAATGAGTCCGGGGTCCAGCACCGAAAGTTACCCAGCATTTGCTCGTATTGGGTTGAGGGAAAACCCCGGAAAAAACCTCAACCAGGTAACTTGCCCCGACCGGGATTCGAACCCGGGCCACCTGGTTTCGCAGCCAGACGCGCTGACCGTTACTCCACAGGTGTGGACGCCTATTAATCAAGGCGTTCAATCTGAACTTGAGAACGTGTACGGTATAACTTGAACGCATAGCAACAGATGGCGGTCTGTAAAGCCTGTGTGCTACCATAACCTCTTTCGAACTGTGTTTTGCGCGGGTAAGTCGTACGCAGGGTATTTGTTATCATCGGTTGCGTACGACAACATTCCACAATACAAATCGAATGCTCCGTGTCCATGTTGACCGTCGAAGTTAATGTCAACAAATACGTAAGTAATCGTCTTAACCCTCTCCCCATATCCTGACAGTAAGAAAAAACCCAACTCAGTACATGTTTCCAAACAATTCACATTCCTGCCACTACTGGCGTTACCGTAGGCTACGTATCAGTAAGTACTCTTCAGAATGAACTTGCTATGCAACTTCTCTGACACATAGGTAATACACCTCTGCGGAAGTGTAGGAAGATTGAATTCTCTAGGCTCATCGACTAGCCATATGACGGCATACATCGAGCCATGACATACTTTGAACTGAACACGCAGTATTACGCCGAAGACAAGCAATGCAACAGATAAGAATATAAACAAACACATTGTTGCTGCTTGTTCGTGGAGTACAGTCAACTCCCGACATTCTGAAGCTATACTAGTAAACACAGGCTTGAGCCGTGATGTTCATTTTCGTCGTGAACTTTGCAGTGAATAATAACGTGCGTTCGTAAGTTACGGAACTTGGACATATGCGGATGTCACTTGAAATGATTTTATATTGCAAGAAATTCTTTCATTAGCACATGATGCTATTGGTGCATGATGTAGTACAAAATATTCCTACTGTCTTATAATTTCTCGTGTCTCTCGTCACTGAAAATCCACTAATTTTCTACGTACTTTTCTAGAAATTTCCTAAAATGTATAATATTCAATTTATTAAATGGTATGTTGGCACTGAACATCATGGCAGGCTACACAAATCCATACTAAAAGTCGAGTTAATATCTTCATCATTTTCAGATTTTGGCGGTACTGGTTCTTTTGGATTACGTTTGACACACGTCCTGCGCCTTTTGGTATTGCAGTGTCTCTCAATGTTCTGTTTTTTGTTACTTTTACGTTAATTTTACACACTTTATATGTAATGTTGTCCATATTGACAGCCAAAATAATAGTTCAAATATCCTCAACTATGCTCTGTAATATTACACGCTTGAGCATATTACCTAAGGCATTTTACCACTGCAATGAACCTTCAATCAGGCACAAAAATGTAGTTATTTAAATAATACGACTAGTAAGAGTCGTGATCGATAAGACTACTCACTATGACTGCGTCCGGGTTTGAATTTCTAGAGGAAGAGGGCAGAGGATGCCTAACTATTTTGTATACGAACGTATCTGTACCAGCACTGTGACGTCACACATACTTCGAATCAGACAACCTCATTCCAGTTCATAGGTAGCTGGAATACGGATCCTACATATGACTTTCCTCTGACGCCGGTCTAGCCCTGCCTGACTCACTCTGTATTAAAATAAAATCCAAATCTTATCAACTGAGGAAAAATAAAATGAAAACTGGGGGATGTAATAAATATAATTAGACAAAAATTGAAATGTCTGATAAAATTAATGCTCTTATTACTGAATTATGGTAACAAATTTCGATTTTGCAGAAATTAATTGCCTAAAAAAACATGTTGTACAAATGAAGTTGCGAAGGACACTATTATTGCTCCGTATTTAGCGAACAAATAAAATTAAATATATACGGGAGAAATTTATAAAGTAGTTGAAGACGCAAAATCTTACGGAAGGACTTTGAAACAATACCAAAAATGAATGGATAATAAATTTATATCCGTATAATTATTTAAATACCGATTTAGAGGCAGAAGCATTTCTGGACAGTCTAGGCCAGGGCTGGGCAGCAAGAGCGGATTCTACTCTCTCACGGGGAGCCATATGATTTCTCTTCATCCCCTTTCTTCCCCGCCGAACACCGCGCAGCGTTGATTCTGTGACGGATGAATATTAAGCGTCCCCGTTTAGTGTCTGGTTCCGCTCCCGATGCCGAGCCTTGGTCTAGGCTGCGGCGGTGTGACTACTAGCACCGGAGTCTTAAAGGAACCATTCTTAAGGATTATAACTCATTTTATTCTTAATGATATGATGATGATGGCTATGATAATGATTATACTGTATTTGCGAAGATAAAAAATAATAATATGATGATAGGCCTACATTTTTAATACACATTTCATTGCCTCTTTCACATTTTCTCATTTTTCAACTCTGCTCTTCTTGCTATCAAAAGTGCAACTTACGATACTCAGAATGTTTATTACCTTTAGGTCTCCATTTTATGAATTATAACTATCAAGAAGAACCTACCTTCCTTCCTTCCTTCCTTCCTTCCTTCCTTCCTTCCTTCCTTCCTTTCCTTCCTTCCTTCCTTCCTTCCTTAACTTCTCTGTGAAAAACTATGTTTCTTTCTTGATGCTTAATTCTATATGAAATGTATCCATAGAAACGCAATTTAACAAATCAATTTCAAAACATCGATTCTTATTTACAAAAATGTCATTATTCTAATAATATGCACTATTATGCTTTTAGAAATATTAAATTCTTTGAAACATTATTTAGTCTGCGCAAATTTATTTGAATACACAATTTTCGAATTGCATTTCTAATAGCATAACATGTACAGTATTTTAAATTCCAGGTCACAAGGACCCTTGCCTTTTTACAGTGGGAATAACAGAAAAAATGGTAAAAATTCATAACAAAAGTGAACAATTAAGAGAAGAACAACTCCATCAGAGACGGAGATTAGCAACTTGAACAAAATAAAATATGAGCATTAAACAAAGTAGCCTAAATAAAATAAAAATCAAGTGTTAGGGAATAGTGCTCTTATCAATGGACTGATGTGAGATCTTGAGGAATGGAGAAAGGCTGATCTCTTTAACGTTATAGGGTCACTAAATAAGCTGACGTTCAAATCTTCATAAAGTTGTGCGTTTCTAATAAGGTAGTCAGCTCCTGTAATGGTTCGGCAAACTGATTGTTGAATGCCATCTAGTTTCTTCAGATAACGTATGTGATTTTACACCCAAATTTCACAAGTAAAGCATATAGGAACGAATCAAAGACGTGTATAACAGTAATTTTGTGTTCAATGGCAAACTTGCTTTTGAATAATGGATATAGTGCCATAAACAGTTGAAATGACTTTTCCCTCACAGCTTGACTATATCTGAAGGTGAGACGATTGTCCAATATGATACCAAGATATTTAGTTGATGTATTTAATGGAAAAGTCTGATTTTGAATACTGAAGTTTGTTAAAATACGGAGAAAGCGTTTAGTGAAGACAACAAAAAAGGAATTTTTCACCTTTTATTTTTATTTTCCACTGAGTGAGGTCATATAAACTTGTCTGGATTCGTTGACAGGCAGTATTAATATCTTTGTGTCTTGTATAATGATAGTGCCATCAGCATATAATTCAATTGAGAGGCTGGGCGTAAGAAGGGCATTTTAGAGGATGTGCCCTTTTTGAGTAAAACGCTTTATTGTGTTCTCTGATCTGTTATGCATATGATCACCAAGTTGTAGTTCAATAGTGTTATCACAGAGGTCAGGAGTACTCAAAATGTAAAGGTGTGCATAGATATATAACATTATATAACATTACATTTATAACATTATTACGATTTGAATTTTCAACATCAATTTTCTCAAAACTTACATTTGAGAGAAGTCCCTTTCTTGCACCCAACCCCTCAATTGATGTTCTTGAGGTCTTTGGTGTATGCAGAGATCTCTTGTAGCAAAAGAATTCCGTTATTTTGAAGAGTTATCTCTAGACGGCTCTACAATCGATTTATAAGTTCTATCTATCTATACTTCTTTCCATAATGTCTGACAGGCAATGTAAATATTGCCGGCAGAGGAAAAGAGAAGTATAATTGCTATTGGACCAATGGCTTATCTTGAAGTTGGGCAGTCTGAAGCGTTCTGCCCCCGTCCAACTTCAAGTCAAGCGTGGAGTGAGACCTCTGTCATTGGTTGAATAGCAATTATACATTACTTCTCTCCTCCCCTACTGGCAATGTTTACATCTCCTATCAGCATTAAGGAACGAAGTATGTTTTGCAGTCTTATATCCATCTGTCTTCATTTAATTCGTAATCAGCTTGCGATAATTTGCACAATCAGCTCTTCATTTTCAGACACGACGTGAATTTGCTCAAATCTTGCTTTTCGTCTATGCATGCGCAATGGTTAATTTACGCAAATTGGAATAGAGTGTAAACACAGTTGTACAAAACTAATGCTCTCGTATTTAAGAAAATTTAAGGTGGACACAATAGGCAGAGAAAGAACCGTTTCCTTGGGGGCAAAGCAAAACCATAGAATCCTCATATAACAGGGTTATGGGGGACATCATTTACCTCCCCCCCCCCCGTTATAGCTTGACAGCGGTACAGTATATCGGAATATAATTATTATAAAGGTATTTTCGAGGGCATGTTTCTTACAATGTTACATCCACATTCGCGATGTTTCGGACCGAGTTGTATAGGACTTGACTGTAGGTCTACTATAAAGTATAACAGGGCATAACTTAAAACAATCTCCCTCTTTTTCTCCCTCGTACAGAAACACATATACATCAATAAAACTACGTAACAGTGCTAACAGAAACTTTTTTCTATGAAGTTTACCTTCATGAACGTATCATATGAAATGTAAACTCTAATTATTTTATTTAATCTCGTCTTTAAGTTTACACATTATACCGGAATTAGTTTTCTTTTTTCTGCATTGTTATGCAGAATGTTATTCATATTTCTCCAAGTGGGCCTGAACATCTGCAGACTTCTAACACATGAGTACAGACGGTTACAAAATAAATATTACAGTGCTCCCATTCCTCAAATGAGGTATAGCAGAGCCTTCTTCAGTTACAAGTCGGAGCCATACGTCGGAAACACTGTAATTAACTGTCAACCGGAGGCGTACTTCCCAGAACACGTGTTTGTGCTAATGCCGATTTTCAATATAAATTAATGTTACAACATAAGTGTGTGTCAAAGGAATTATGTTCGCGGTCGTACCAAACGTTACTGTTGTTGTATTATAAACTAAGTGCGTGTTGGCGATAAAAACAAGACAATAAATGAAAATATGGCTGCAGTCGTTAGCAATTTTTACAGTTATTATAAATGACAAAGTGATTGACAATTCTTCTAAATATTAAATATTGTATAATTTACATTTTTATAGTGGTTGTGGTTTGTGGTGTATCATAATTCTAGCCAAATTGTTGGGTCTCGCCTGCTATGTCAATAAAGTTACGCCGTTGATTTTGAAGTTCATTGTAAACAGCTGTTTTGTGATCCCATAAATGTTACAGTTTTGTTGAAGATTCGGAATGCTTACTATACGTCAGAACTACCTATAATTTGTAGATGCATACACTCAATTTGTCGGTTTTCATGGTTTGTTTATTAATATTATTTCTTTCGCAATAAATTAGTTATAAACATGTTTCTTTTCACTTCGTATTTACAGGATTTAAAGTTCACTGAGTTTATGCTAATTGGCACATACTTAATACTTAATGTGTTTTGTTACGTATTATGTTAAAGGTATGTTTCTTCGTTTTTTCATACCGGTAGATCTTTATACTTGGCCTAACTGTATTTACATCCTCATAGGCCTAACTGTATTTACATCTTCATACTTTATTAAAATATGTCAATAGTTTTCTCTGTTTATATTTTTATTTTATTTGTATAATTTACATTCTTAGCTTGTTTTCTGTAGTTATATTTATTTAAAATCATTCCGTATTTTTTAAAGTTTATAAAAAATAATTTAGGATAACAATATTGTTATGGTGACTGGCCAGGTTCAAGCTAAAACTGGCTTCCTGGGCATCTGAAATATTTATAGAAAAGCAGGACAGATAATCACATGAAATTAAAATGTATATGATATCCTAGACCTTTCAGTCAGACGTGAAACAACATAAAGCGGCAAAACTTTGTCAATTTACTAGCCACATAATGGTTAACTGATTGGAATAGGGTATTGCGAAAGTACGTTGTTATTTTATTTATTTTTGGTACAGGTAACATTTCTTTAAGTATTTATTTATTTTGCCTTGTATCATCAATAAAAAACACGTATGCTTTTAATTTTTTTTAAAGTTATAAGTGGCTGTATGCAAGTGCTTACGCGGTATTCTGAAACTCAAATAAAATACCATTTCGGATTCCGTAATAAATTACGTACATCAATACACTGAATCTTGATCATATGCACTTAGTTTTGTATCAGTTAATGTCGAAAATGTACATGTGATAACGAAATCAAAGCACTAAAACGTCAAACATCATGCCTTTATTTCGCCTTCGCACGCCTCCACTCAGCGTTGCCAAACCTACCCATGCTCCGGCTTGTAACTGAAGATGGCTCTGGGTATAGCAATTCTTATACATTCAGAAATATAAAATAAATATTATAGTCCGGACACATGAGCTGAATTTAAGCACAGAAACTTAATCATAAACAAAAGCAAAAAAAAAAAGTTCCAAGTAACCAAAGTTACGTTCAAGATTCTTACGACAGAGATGACGAAATGAAGTGAAAGGCTCAATTCTTTAAGGTAAATAATGATATAACTAGGGCCCGTATTTTGGGCCAGGGCGTACGGAGATAAGGTTAGTTGTTCGTAGATTATATTGACGTTAAGTCATGTTAGGCGAGTGCCACAAGTACTATCAGGGAATACGTGCATCTTGTTTGTGCTGCACTTGACGTTCTATTCATGATTCAAAAATATATCCAATATAAGAAAGACGCTTGACATCAACATTAGCACTATGTATTACTACGCGCAGCACGTGTTTTTAAGTACATGTGACATCAATCCTACCAATGTCTGCTTGTCAGCCTTACTTTCATGATTAAAAAAGAAAAGCGTATAATGAATAATTTTAAAACATGCAAATATTGTATATCACATACAATAATCAATTAATTTAAAGCAAATATTATTTTAACTTACGAGTAGGCCTAAATCATTCGGAGTCGCTATCGCTTGTAGGTAAGGGTACTTACAAGTTGGAGCAACTATAAACGTTAAGAGAATGATCTAGCGACGCTTTGGTATTATCAAAGAATCAAGTGTTCATATCGGAGAAACGAGGACGAGGGAAGCGAACATATTGATTTATCAGTAGAAGATATTCTATACATCCACTTAATAAGAGAAGATATATAGAAAGTATCAGCTGCCAAGTTCAAGGTTAATATATCTTAAATACGTACAAAATTAAACCCGTTTCTCATCCCAAAGATAGTATAAATTCGTTGTGTTGTGATTGGTTCTTGTGATCACATAACATAGGACGAATAAATACACAACTGATCAATTTGTCAATATCTACAATAATTAATTTAATAAGCCGAAATAATAATAAATCGATTAATATTCGGATATATTGATAATCACCGGTATTTATACAGATTAATATTATCTTAATAAGAGATCATATGAACGACAAGAGCGAAGAAAATGGAACTTTGCTTTTTCATCGCTTTGATCGTGTATCTTCGCTTTTATCGTTACTCCAATATGCACACCTCAATGACAATGCATGCTTCAATTCTCTATGATATAGCATCGCTGCTTCTTTTATCGTTTATCGTCGCTCCAACGTGTACGTACCCTAATGCAGCAACACCCATATCTGTCTCCAAATCAGAACTCTCCCCCACATCAATAAGTAGACGATCGACCATGTTATCAGTGAGACCATCCATTTGCCACATTCTCTCTTCCTCCTTCACGATGTGACGAATATCCACACAGTGTGGTTCTGACCACGGTAGAGGAAGGTCGTGTGTTACCGATCCGGCTTGTGTACCGTGACGAGAACTGATTGATTACGAGCACGTAAAGTTTCTTATTATTTATAGTGTAAGTGACATAGTGCGGTCAAATAAGGTACATTAATAACAGACACTATACATCTAATTAATATAAATAGTGGTGCTTTAAGTGAATTTCAACAAGAATGACGACCTTTCGTCGTGTCAACACCATCAAGGTTCAATTTGAGACAACGGCAACGAGACCTACAGCAATGGAACTGCACCGATGGATACAACAACAGTTAAAGATAACAGCAGATCAGTTGGACATGGTACAGCTCAACACACAGGAAAGATCACTTTATCTTAAGGTAATTTCTCCTAACTTATTTGAGAGAATAGTACAAACATATGAAGGGGAAGTGCCTTTTAAATATGAGAATGGTGAAAACACACAAGTTAAAATTAGCAAAGCGGATTTT
>JAJSOF020000035.1:68684281-68697700 GCA_025594305.2 Periplaneta americana | reverse complement strand
CAAATTTTTTGAAACCACAAATTGAAACCCGATTGTGCTAATTTTTCTGAATGGGTTTAAATTACAATAAAAGAATTTTATTACTGGGGCTTGATTTTCCACTGATAAAAATTTTTTAAAAATTTGGGTTTTTTGGAGATTTTGGGTATATAATCATGAATTAAATCACAAATCCCATCGGATCTCTGGTTTCTTAAAAGAAAGTCTAATTCGTGTAGTAGAAAAGTTTTGGGGCATGAGGCCGGGGTCTGTTGGTTGTGGGGCCCAAAACTTTTCGTTCACTGCGGGTGAAATTTTGTGGGCTATTGCTGGTGGGTTGGTTCTACTGCGCGTCCCGATTACGGTCTGCGCTGAATGAATGAGGGGGGGAAGTGGGGGAAACTTTAAAGGAGTGAAAAACTCCTCCAAGAGGGGTGTTGGGGCGGGAAAAATGAATAGTGAGCCCCAAAGTTTGGCCACTTGTCCACTGGTTTTCGCCCCCCCTGGAAGGAGCGCTAAAAATTTTCAGGGTGGAAAAGGGACGTAACTGATTAGCTACAACATACGGGGGGGGGGGCAGAAGTACAGCGATTGATCCGGAGGAGAGACGGGGTTTGACAAAACAGAAGCCAGTTTGGCTGTTTGAAGATTAAAAAGGGTGGGGATTAATTTTACAATAAATTGGTCTTTGATGTTTTTTTCTAGTCGGGAGACCGCCAAGGCTGTTTGATGACTCCAGTGATCGTCAAGGGGACGATTGAATTTGTTAGGGCCGATTTCGAGGGAATAATCTTTAAATTTTTGATACCAATGTCGGGGGAAGGGAATGCAGGTCCGTGGCCCTTTTTTTTGGGGTCATCCGACTTTTGTCTTAACCCCTTAGGAAAACCACGGAAAACCTTAGGCAGGATGAGATGTCCAATTTTAGAGACCCCATTGGCTCAGGAAAAATGATTAATTCGATGGATGAACTGAATTGGTCATTAAACCCATCGACAGCAAAACGGACTTATTGGGGAATATGTTAGCCGTTATTTAACCATCATAACGGTTTTTGCCAATTGGCTTTTTGATGGTTTCGTCAGATCCGGAGACTAGCAATTGACTTTTCACCCGAGACCGAAAGGGGGATAGAAGGGAATATGACCTGAGTTAGAGCAGGCCATTTCAAGGGGGCTTATTAGATTCTCAGAATTAATAATCTACTACCTAAATCTGGGGGACACCTGCCCCCCTGTTTTCCTGTCTTAAGAGAATAGCATGGACTTGTCTGGTTTCTTCCCCGAACCTAGGATCATCCCGGGGCCGAGTCTTTTAGCGGGGGGGGCGGGAGAGCGGACCTACAGGTTTTGCCAATCGAGCAATGAACCCCCCCAGGTTTGGGAAGTTTAGTCATCGGGGAAATTCTGGCACCGCGGGGGATGTGTTATGATGCGAATCACCTGGCTGGGTAACTTGGGGTTTCCGGGGGATGGGTCACTGCCCGAAACCCCGGCGGGGGCGGCATAGTTTATTACAGACCGAATAGGGGCCCTTTTAAAGGAAGTCCTACCCCAGGTTTTCAGGGGGAAGGCCGCCAGAATGGGGAAAAGGGGAACTATCAACCATTTGGGTTACGAAGAAGGAATGGGTATGATCTCGGAAAAGGATAACCCATAATGATACCTAAATTTAATTTTGTTCATCCACGGCATTCCGTCCGGAAAATGGGTGGAGGTGGTATGCTAGCCCGTTTAGGAAAAAGATCTGACATTTTTCTACATTGACCCTTTATTCTCCCGTCGGGGAAACCCCGGGTGGAGGTGATCTAAGATCGACTGCAATCTACGTGACGCTAACCTGGGTTTGCCCATCACCAAGAGGGGGTCATCTGCATGATATACAGATGGCCTTTGCCGGATATAGCGAAACGGGGGTCATTAATGAATATTTGAAAAAAATGGGACCGATAATCGATCCCCGGGGCTCCCGGGAATTTCCGAGGGGGAGAAACAAGCCCACCGGGTCTTGAAAGGCCTCCGGGGGAACTGAAAAAGGCGTACCATTCCATCTGGGACTCCCCTGCCCAGTAGCAACCAGGAGCCCTTCATGCCAAACCTTGCGAATGTCCTCAATGTCCAGGTAAGCTAGCAATCCCGCTTCGTGCTCATCCCCCGGTAATGTCCTCCGTTATGGGAGTCCCTGGGGGGTGGGGAACGACCAGGGGGGAAAACCCGAACTGTCGTTCCTGTTTTGGGGGCAACACTACTCAGGAGGCATCTATGGCCCCTCTCCGCCAGTTAGCTGAGACAACTGGGGAGACTAATGGGCCTACTAAACGCTCTCGCCGATCTGTCAGGAACCCGAGATTTGCGTAGCCCCTGTCGCAGATTTTTTCACAGCCGCCCCGCCACCGCCCGGATGACCCATTCTTAGCGGTTTTTTATCCGTTTTGAACTCAAGGTTCAATCTGCCAATGAACCAAAGGGCCGGCGTAATAATGACTGGGGAAGTCCCCGTCTCCTAGTAAGGGTCTCCAGCCCCTTTTCGATCTTCGTCCTCCTCCGAAACGTGAGTACGAGGGGGGGAAGGTGGTCGCGGAGGAACATCTACTACTTCGGGGAGCAGATCCATTTCCGTTAACTTCAGGAAGGGGGGTTCCATCCTGTATCTCGTCGGTTGTGCAGTTTTGGCCTGGGGGGCCGTTAATTTCTGTTGAGGGTAATTCTCTCCCCCTCACTAGGCAATTGCGGGGGAAAGCCCCGCATTCTTCGGGAAGGTGTGCCCTTTTTTTTCTTCTTATTGGCCTTTTTGGCCCTGTGGCTTTAGAGCCGAGGGGGGCGGGGGCCCACTATGACTTGCCCTTATCACGGGGCCCAAAACCACTGACCAGGTACTACTGAATAGCCCCTGCGATTTGAAGTACTTGCTCTGGGTCACCCGGTTTTAACAGTCCTGAGGGGATGGGAGAGTCTGGGGGGGCCCGGGGTTTAGAATCCTGGACTGGCACTGGAACGGCGGTGCCCGCTGGCCCCGTCGAGCGCAGGCCTGGCGTTTGGGGGGAGGGGGAGGAGGGGCCCGCGGGTTTAGGCTGAACTATCAAGTACGACGCAGTGGGTCCCGCGTCAGTGCACTTAAGAACCGCCGAACGCCCCCACTTGATAGGTCACGCCCTTTCCCTTTTTAACTGGGTTTATTCGATCCGAAGATCGGGGGGGAATGTTCCTGCCCCGCCGTCCGCGTGCAAACTTTCGGCCCCGCCCCACTGGGGTAAGACCAGCAGTTCGCCCGACGGCCCCGGACCCTACCGGGGTAGCTACCGAGGCCCCTGGAGCCCGCGGGCCCGCGGTGTGTTTCGCTTTTTCGTAGGCCCCTGAAAAGGGGCCCGACAAATTTAGCGGCCTAGAAGGGGATAAAGTTCGAATGGAGGGCAGAAAGCAAAACCCCGAGGGCCCTGTTTTTGGGCAGTTCCCGGGCCCGGTACCGTCACCCAAGGAGGCGTGAACCCGTAACACGGGGAGTCTCTCCTACAGGAAGCCTGCCAAGGCCCAAGGACGGTTGGGCCCCGAGAGGGCCCCAAACCCGCCCGGGGATCCGCCTGGCCTGGGGAAGTTTGGGCACGCAGCCTCCGGTCGGCACTTCGCGCTGCGCCCCGGGTGCGAGGGGCCAGTTGTCTGTTTTGGGGACACGTGGCCTGTGCCCCAAACGATCCACTGGCAGGGGCTGCTGGGTTGCTGCGCTGTTTTAAATTTTTACCCGCTTTTTTGAAGTTCCCCGAGGGGCTGCGTTCGCTGGAAACCGAAGATCTGCTGCTGCTGCTGCTAAAGCCCCAAGCACGTCTGCCCTCTTCCACCCCAAGAAAAAGAAACCCCAATTGGGGGCCTGCGGCTGCGCTCAAAATCAAAAAATCGAAGGAGAATTGGGAAAAAAATGAAAAAGGTCCTTGCAAAGGGTTGGGGGGTGTAAAAATAAATAGGGAGTCGCCTTTGGCCCACTAGTCTCATGGGTTGCTTCTGAAGGAGCCTGAAAATTTTAAGGGGGAACCCAAAATTGGCGTAACCTTTAGGTCCCAAATACGCGAAGGGGGCTGAGATTGACGGGACCCGGAACGGGGCGAGGAGGAGGGCTGGTGTTTCCCGCGAGGGCAAGACGCCGTCTCTGTTGTTAAATGAAAAAAGCATGTGAAGGCCGCGGAAAAAGGGCGGAAAACAATCTGAAATTTGAAGGTCCCTGCCCTTTAAATTTTTACTTATTGAGTGATTTTATTTAATAGACTATTTTATTATCTGGACTAAATACATCGTTTATAAAAAAGGGGGGACTATAGGGGGAAGGGGAATGGTCCGTGGCCCCCTTTTTTATGGCTATCCCGACATTTGTCTTAGCCTGAGGAAAAACCCCGGGAAAACCTTAGGCGAGATGAGTTGTCTCTGTATAAAGAAATGCCAATTTCATTTTGAGGAGGGATTGTGTCATGAGCCCTTTTTGAATGGTCTCAATTTTGAGACAAGCCATTTGGCTAAGGGGGGGCTCAATTACGAAGGGGGGAGAGATGAATTTGTTAATTAATTTTGAAATTAGGAGATTAATGGTGATATGAGTGCAGGCCGTGGCCCATTTCTTTTGGGCTATCCCGACATTTTTCTTGCGCCCGGAAAAACCCCGGAAAACCTTAGGCAGGATGAGTTTTCTCAATATGAGACAGCCAGTTTGGCTCTTTGGTTTAATGACTCATGAATCGATGGAAAATACTAGCCAATTGGCTCTATGATACTTCCCTCGATCAAAAAAATGATATTTTTGGGGAAAGGGTTTTTTTTAGCCCAGAGACAAGGTCATTTTAGAGCGGTTGCACTATTCAAGGAGTCTATGGAGTTGAGTCGGGGTCAAAACCTGGGAGAACGCCAGCCTCCTTTCCCCTGTCTCAATAGTATAGCTAATGGACCGTCTGGTGTCTACGACCCAGGGTCATACTGGGGACAGATATGAGCGGGGTTGGGGGGCACGAGCTTCCGCAAAAGGTTTTTGCCAGTCGAGCAATGAACTCCCATGTTTGGGAACCTTTTTTCATCGGAACTTTTTTTCGAGGCGACCGGGGGGGATGGGAAAGAGTCGAATCACCTGGTTTTTGGCAACTTGGAGTTTTTGGAGATGGGACACGCCGCAAAAACCCCCCGGGGGGCGGCATAGGTAATGACAGAGCGAATGAGGGCCTTATACTGGTAAGTCCTACCCCCCGTTTGTCAGGGGTTAAGGGGCCAGAATGGGATGTGTCTATGCCCGTTGGCCTTAGAAGAAGGGTTGATGTGATCTCGGGTTGATTTAGAGTCCCTAATGATCCCTAAATATTTAATTTGGTTCATCCACGGATTTTTGCCGAAAGTGTGGGGGTGGTGGGTCTTCGAGCCTCGCTCTTAGTGAAAAAAGTATCCTGACATTTTCACATTGACCTTGATTTTCCGTCGTGGAACCACGGCTGGGTGATCTAAGATCACGCAACTACGGGACGCTAATCATGGTTCTGCCCATCGCCAAGAGGCAGTGTCGCTATGATATGGGTACCATTCTGCCGGATATAGGAAACGGGAGGTCTTTGAATATATTGAAAAGTAGGGCCGATAATGGAACCCTGTGGGACTCTTTTAATTTCACGGGGGGGGGAGAAACTAGTGCCTACACGGGTTTTTTAATGTAAGGCCTGGGGGTATTAGAAATGAGGCATCATTCCCTCTGGGTCCCATCCCCGTAACTTAACGAGGAGTCCCCCATGCCAAAATGTCGAATGCTCGTCGATGGCCAGGTAAGCTGCAACACTACATGCTTCGTGCTTATAGCCCAGGAAAAGAACTCAGTCAGGGGGAGGGGGAGGAGTGGAAGATGGGGAAAACCCGAACTGCCGTTCCTGATTTGGGGCAACATTTTTCAGTGAGGCGTCTTTTAGTCCGCCCCAGTTTGCTGAGACAATGAGGAGACAAATAGGTATAGTTGGGATTCTCTTATCCTTTCCGGGCTTTGGGAGAACTCGGTCCGCGAAAAAAATGAAAATAAAAGAGAATTGGGAGGAAATTTTAAAAAGGAGAAAAACGCGTCCTTGAAAGGGGGTTGGGGGGTGAACAAAACAAAAATTTTAAGCCCCAAGCCTGTTGGCCACTAGTCCACTCGGGTTACGTGCCCCCCTGAAGGAGGCTGGGCATGGGGATAAAAGTGCGGGGGGGGGGCTTGCTGTTGTCGCCTCGGCCCGGATCGAAGGGCTTCGCGGGCGGGCTTGGTTCATTGCCGATTGGCGAAACCTGTAGGGCCCGTGTGCCGCCCCAACCCCCCTTCGGGCCCTTGGCCGGTATGACCCTAGTTACGGCGAAGACACCAGACAGGCCCACTGCATTCTCTTAAGACGGGAAAAAGGGGAGGCGGGTGTCACCCAGTTTTGGTAGTAGATTATTAATTCATGACTTAATCTAATAAAAACCCGTGGAAATGGTGCTCTAACTCCAAAACCCATTCTATCCTTACAGGTCAGGATAAGAGTCAATTGATTAGTCTCCGGATCTGACAAAAACCATAAAAAAAACCCATTGGAAAATACCGTTATGATGGTTAAATAACTTGAGCAAAAATTTCCCCAATAAGTCCGTTTTGCTGATCGATGGAGTTGAAAGAATTGGCTAGTCTACATCCACGAATCAAGTCATTTTTCCTAAGACCCCTGGCTGTCTCTAAAAAGAGACATCCATCCTGCCTAAGGTTTTTCCCTGGTTTTCCAAGGCGTTGAAAATGTCGGGATGAGCCCCTAAAAAAAATGGGGCCCCGGACCGCATTCACTTCCCCGACATTGGTGACGGCTCAAAATAAGATTGTTACATCGAATCGGGCCCTGCAGGGGTACAATCCCCCTTGTACAGATCACTGGAGTATAAGGAGCCAATTGGCTGGTCTCCATCTGAGAAAAATCAAAGGCCTTGGGCCCGGATTAATCTTACGCGTTCGAATCTTCAAACAGCCAAACTGGCTATCACCGTTCGTGCCTAGACTTCTCCTCCATCGCGTCTCTCCTCCGGATCAGGTCGCTGTAGTTCTGCCCCTCCCCCCCCGTATGTTGTAGCTAATCAGTTACGTCCATTTTCGGCTTAACCACTAGAAATTTCAGCGTCCTTCACTGTGGCGGCGAAACCCGAAGTGAGACAAGTGGCCAAGAGGCTTGGAGCTCACATATTCATTTTTTCACAGCCCCAACTCCCCTTGAAAAAGGACGTGTTTTCACGTACCTTTAAAGTTTCTCCTCCCACTTCCCCACTCATTCATTCATTCAGCGCAGACTGTTCACGCCTGCTGCCCGGGTTGGTTGTTTAACTGCTGCGCGGGCAGGTTTGATGTTATTTTTCCCTTTAAATGTCGGATTCCAGGCCTTGAAACCCTTGGGGCCCTTTCCCTTTCCGATTGAATTTGTTCTTATGTTTATATATTTCTATGGCCTCTCGGTGTAGCCTCGCGTAGAAATGGGGTGTGTCGCTGAGTGTATCCGTGTTTCGAACCTGATTTTATGTTCGCCTTCCAGATAAGCATGTTCGGCTACAGACGACTTATCTACGTAGCAAAGGCGGCAGTTTCTTCGATGTTCACCGCAGCAGTGAACGAAACATTTGGTCTCACAACCAACAGAACACGGAATCATACCCCGGGAAAAAAAAATTTCTACTATTGACACCGGCCGTGAAAGCCTAAACTCAATCAAATTCGTTGTACACACGTATTTCTATCCAAAGATTCATGTTCGACTCTGAAATATATGCGTTTGCTAGTGTAGTTAAGTGGAAAAATCGTCCTTTCTCCAAAAATGCGATTTTCCTATATACTCATTAATAAAACCTACAAATTCCAGCGATTGTGCTAATTCTTTCTGAATGGCTTTAACATTCACAATGAAACCGCATTTATCACTCGTTTCGATTTTCCACTCATACAAAATTTCTCAAAAATTTTGGGTTTTTTTGGAGATTTTAAGCTATATAATCATGAATAAAATCTACAAATCCCATGGGAACTCTCTGGTTTCTAAAGAATGTCAAATTCGTGTGTAAGCATCTACTTGCATCCAAAGATTCATGTTGCGTCCAGAACTATATGCGTTTGCTAGTGTATGGAAATAAGTGGAAAAATCGTCGTTTCTCCGGCTAAAAATGGTATTTTCGTATATAAATTAATGAAACCTACAAATTGAAACGATTGTGCTAATTCTTTCTGAATGGGTTTAACATTCACAATAAAACAGGATTTTATCACTCGCTTCGATTTTCCACTGATACAAAATTTCTCTAAAATTTGGTTGTTGCGAGTTTTTTAGGTATATAATCATAAATAAAATTACAATTCAAATCGGATTTCTCTGGCTTCTTAAAAGAAAGTCAAATTCGTGCGTACACAACTATTTCTATCAAAAAATTCATGTTCGCGTCCAGAAATATATGTGTTTGCAACTCTATAATAATAATAATAATAATAATAATAATAATAATAAATAATAATAATGATGATGATGATTTATTTTAGCTGACGGGAGTTAAGGCCTAAGCACTCTCTTCCACTCAACCAGCAAAAGTGTATATACATATGCATGAACTTACAAAGAATCCAACAATTTGATTGAGATGAGAGTTACATGTATACAAAAGTTATTTACAAATTAAACAACAAAATACTATGAACTATTAATTAAACACTGAAATAAACTGTGTAGCAGAATTAAACTAAAATACATAGAATGTTAATATATTTCAAATAATATTAGATAATAGAAAGAGATTATTACGAGACAATTAAAATACAGCACAATCAGGATGATGTCTAAAAAAAAAGTAACAATGTAGTCAGTGATAGTTTAAATCAGTATGATTGGGGTGAAATGCTAATAAGGTTATCTTTTAAGCTGTTCTTAAAGGTGTTTATTGTCTTGCAGCCCTAATACTTTGTGACAAGGAATTCCATTGACGCGAGGTGGATATTGTAAAAGATGATGAATAACAAGTGTTTATGAAGAGGGAAAACTTAGCGTGCCCAGATAAGTGATCTGGATTTACATCGTGGTTAGGTATAGATAAAGAAACGAGAGGAAAGGGAATTTGGTGTTTGAAGGTCAGAATTCGAAAGAGTAAAGACAAAAAGTGTATAGTTCTCGTTCTTTAAGTCGGAGCCACGAGAGACTTGCGGGGGACGGTGAATGTGATCATACCGTCGGATGTTTCAAACGTATCTGAGCACATATTCTGAGCTCGTACTTGACTGACAATTCAGAACTTAGGTCACTTAACAAAACGTCACAATAATCGAAGTGCGGCGTTACTAGGGTTTGCACTGGTAAGTTTTAGTTGCTGGGGAAGAAGTTTCTCAAGCGACTCAAACAGTGAATGGAGGAACGATTTTTATCGTTCTTTAACGAAAATTCCAACTTAGATTATTATCAAAAAGAAGCCAAGATTTTTACGACAGATGAATAAGGGATTAGCGTGTTGTTAGAGTAACAACTGAAAGATTACTGTTATTAAGGGGGTTAACTAAACGCTTATGTCCCAAAATTTTGGCTTGAGTCTTACTTGGATTAAGTGCGAGTCCCAAATTGGCCGCCCAAGGGGGACAGTGGCTAGGTCACAATTTAACTTGTCAATCGATTCATTGATCGTATTGGGTCTGGAATGTATGTAAAGTTGTAGGTCGTCGGCATAGAGGTGATATCGGCAATACTAAGTTCTTTGATACGTCATTAATGTAGATAGAGAAAAGTAGTGGACCTAATACGGAGCCCGCGGCACTCCGCCTTTGTGCATCTCCATTGGGAATATGGGAATAAGTGGAAAAATCGTCGTTTCTCGGGGTAGAAATGCGTTTTTCCTACATACTTTTAATAAAACCTACAAATTCCAAGAGATTGTGCTGATTCTTTCTGAATGGGTTTAACATTCAGAATGAAATCACATTTTATCACTCGTTTCGATTTTGCACTCTTACAAAATTCCTCTAAAAATTTGGTTTTGCGAGATTTTAAGCCATATAATCTTGAATAAACTCTACAAATCCCATCGGATCTCTCTGGTTTCTTTAAAGAATTTTACATTCGTGCGTACACAATTATTTCTATCCAAAGATTCATGTTCACGTCTAGAAATATATGCGTTTGCTAGTGTATGGCAATAAGTGGAAAAATGTTCTTTGTCGGGCCAGAAATGCGTTTTTTCCTATGTACATTAATAAAACCATCAATTTCCAAGCGATTCTGCTAATTCCTTCTGAAAGGGTTTAACATTCACAATGAAACAGCATTTTATAACTCGTTTCGATTGTCCACTCATTTAAAATTTCTCTAAAATTTGGTTTTTGCGAGATTTTAAGCTATATAATCTTGAATAAAATCTATAAATCCCATCGGATCTCTCTGGTTTCTGAAAAGAATGTCAAATTCGTGTGTACACACGCATTTCTATCCAAAGTTTCATGTTCGCGTTCAGAAATATATGCGTTTGCTAGGTATGGAAATAAGTGGAAAATCGTCGTTTCTGGGCTAGAAACGGTTTTTCGTATATACACTAATAAAACCTACAAATTGAAACCGATTGTGATCATTCTTTCTGAATGGGTTTAACATTCACAATGAAACGAGCATTTTATCAAACGTCTCGATTTTCCACTCTATTAAAATTTATCTAAAATTTGGTTTTTGCGAGATTTTATGCTACATAATCATGAATAAAATCTACAAATCCCATCGGATTTCTCCAATTTCTTAAAAATGTCAAATTCCTTTGTACACACGTATTTGTATCCAAAAAATTCTTGTTCGCGTCCAGAAATATAGGCGTATGCTAGTGTAGGTTAATAAGTGGAAAATTGTCGTTTCTTGGGCTAGAAGTCGTTTTTCTTATATACATTAATAAAACCTACAAATTCCAAACGATTGTGCTAATTTATCTGATTTGCTTTAACATTCACAATGAAACCGCATTTGTCACTCGTTTTGATTTTTCACTCTTAGAAATTTTTCTACAAATTTGGTTTTAGCGAGATTTAAAGCTATATAATCATGAATAAAATCTACAAATAAAATCGGATCTCTCTGGTTTCTTAAAAGAATGTCAAATTCGTGTACACACCTATTTCTACCCAATGATTCATGTTGCTTCCAGACATCCATGCGTTTCCTTTATAATGTAAAAATAGAAAAATCGTCGTTTCTCGGCTAGAAATGCGTTTTTCCATTTTGTATTAATAAAACCTACAAATTGAAAACGATTGCGTTATTTCTTTCTGAATGGGTTTAACATTCACAATGAAAAAACATTTTACTACTCGTTTCGTTTTTCCACTCATTTAAAATTACTCAAAAATTTGCGTTTTACGAGATTTCATGATATATAATCATAAATAAAATTTACAAACCCCATCGGTTTTCCCCTAGTTTCTTAAAAATGTCAAATTCGTAGACAAGCATTTCTATCCAAAGTGTTCGCGTTCGTGTCCATTAATATGGCCAGTGTATTGTAAAAATTGGAGAAATCGTTGTTTCTATCTAGAAAATGCGTTTCTTTTCAAGTATATATTAATAAAACCTACAAATTGAAAGCGATTGTGCTAATTCTTTCTGAATGGGTTTAAATTCACAATGGAACCGCATGTTATCACTCGCTTCGATTTTAGACTCATACAAAATTTCTCAAAAATTTGTTTTTTTTTTTTTTTTTTTAGATTTTTAGGTTTATAATCATGCACAAAATCTAAAAATCCCATCGGATCTCTCTGGTTTCTTAAATGAAAGTCAAATTCGTGTGTACACACACATTTCTATCCTAAATTTCATGGCTCTTTCAAATATAACAAATCTGCTAATTATGTATTGTAAAGTGGAAAATCGTCGTTTCTCGGACTGAAGTACGTTTTCGGCCACTCTATTCAAACTAATAAAACCTAGAAAAATTAAACCGTTTTGGCTAATGCTTCGAATGGGTTTAACATTACAATGAAACCGGATTTTATCACTCGTCTGGGGATTTTCGACTCATACAAAATTTCTCTATAAATTTTGGGTTTTTTTGAGATTTAATCTGGTAATCATGAAAAAAAAATCTACAAATCCCATCGGATCTTCTGGTTTCTTAAGAGAAAGTCAAATTCGAGTGACACACGCATTTCTATTCAAAGTTTCATGTTCGCGTCGAAATCTATGCGTTTGCTAAAGTATTGTAAAAACTGGAAAAATCGTCTTTTCCCAGGCCTAGAAATTCGGTTTTTCGTATATACATTAATAAAACCTAGAAATTGAAACCGATTGTGTTTGATTCTTCCTGAATGGGTTTAACATTCACAATGAAGCAGCTTTTTATCCTCGTTTCGATTATCCACTCATTTAAAATTTCTAAAAAATTTGATTTTTGCTGATTTTATGCTAATAATCATGAATAAATCAAAAAATCCCATCGTATTTCTCTAGTTTCAAAAAAAAATTTCAAATTCGCGTGTACACACGTATTTCTATCCAAAGATTCTTGTTCGCTTCCAGAAATATATGCGTTTGCTAGTGTATGGTAATAAGTGGAAAAATCGTCGTTTCTCAGGCTAAAAATGCTTTTTCTCTTATATAACTAATAAAACCTACAAATTGAAACCGATTGTGTAATTCTTTCTGAATGGGTTTAACATTCACAATGAAACGGCTTTTTATCACTCGTTTCGATTTTCCACCCATAGAAAATTTTCTAGAAATTTGGATTTTGCGAATTTTAAGCTATATATTTGATATATTTGATATATTTGGTCACAGATTCTTTACATGTAATGGTGTACCTCACATTTCTGTATCCGGTGCCACCATTAACACTTATATTAACACATATTTGCAGTACATGTCTACACAACTTCTACCAATTAAACTATGTACTTTTTTATTATTACTTGTTCAATCTCCCTTTCAGTATTTCTCCTACTTTTCGTTTCTATTCTCTATTTGATCATTAATCGTAATATCTAAATTTATATATGCCTTTCAAACCCCTTTTTCCTCTAACTACTATTCACTAAGATTTCAATTTCACTTATTCTCTAGAAATTATCATATTGAATTATTTGCCTTACTTGTTCTTTGACCTTTTCTCCTATCTGTCTCTTATATTCATTTACTGTTCCAACGTTCAAATGTCAGTCCCTAATTTTATGCTGTCACTTGTTCATTTCTTTTAACCCTTTTTCACTTTTCACTCATTCATATTTGCGCTCACTTTCAATTTTCTCTCTATTCTACTTAACCAAACCTTTCACAATACTCTCACTTCCTATAAATCTTAATTTCTCTCTACACATCAGCTTATATACTTTCTTTCTCCCCTATATTCTCTATCATTTACAATTACAATTACCCTTTACTAGCACTTTTTGATCATATCCCCACATTTTTTAATCGTATCTAATAACATTGTTTTCCCCAGC
>JAJSOF020000035.1:68603007-68684181 GCA_025594305.2 Periplaneta americana | reverse complement strand
TTGTCATTTTAAGTGTAACATATCTGTCCTCTATTATATTACAGCAACATGAAGTGGAAAGGATCAGAATACAATATATCGTAAAGCACATTGAATTATAAATTAATATTTCCAAAAGTACGGGGTAAATTATCTGTTTGCAGTATTTTACTCGGCATTTCTTTTCGGGGAGGAGGAGAATTTTTAATGAGCGCAAAATTTATCACACTTCAAATGGGCCTTTTTATATATAGGGAGTCACTTTCTGGTAATACTGAACTTAATAGACCAGTAGACCAAATGTCCGTATAACAATTTCATGGATTGAAAGAAACTGCAGGAAGATACCACCATACTGTCGTTAATTCAAACCGTGATTTCCAATAGTCTCTTAGCTCGGTTAAAGGAAGCATATATTTTTTCGTAAATATGTTTAAACTTATTGAAATATTTTATATAAGTTTCAGATATTATTTTTATTACGTTAATTGATTTTAATAATAATTTTAGTAACGCCTAAAGCAAGTATAGGCCTACTTGTTTGGCTGTAGTATCGCTTAGAAAAATTAAGTTTTAAGTGCAGTATTAATAATATTATATATTTAGTATTTATTTATTTAACCTGGTAGAGATAAGGCCGTCAGGCCTTCTCTGCCCTCTACCAGAAGATTCCAACTACAATATGGACAATAAAATTACAATTAGTATTAAATTTACAATTACAATTACAAATAACATTACAATTAGTATTAAATTTACAATTACAATAAAATCAAAGCTAGATAATTAAAGCTAGATAATTTATCATAGAGAAACAAAGAATATTTTATATTTACTGAATTACAAATTAAATCTGGAATAACAAAATTGTATAGTGATGAAATTACTGAATATTGAAATATTTTGTGATAGATTAAAGAAACTATTTACAAGAAATCAATTACTGACCAAGTGCCTAGTAAGTTTTCGTTTGAATTCAATTTTATTTCGACAGTCCCTGATGCTAGCAGGTAGCGAATTCCAGAGTCTTGGCAGGGCTATTGTGAAAGAAGATGAGTATGAGGAGGTCCGATGGGATAGTATTGTTAATATTGTTTCATGACGAGAGCGTGTGTTCAGATTATGGTGGGAAGAAAGGTAAGTGAAGCGAGACGACAGGTAAGAAGGAATAGAAGAGTTCAAGATTTCGAAGAGAAAGAGAAGTGAATGTAAATTTCTTTTCTTATCTAGTTTAAGCCAACCTATTGCTTCCAGGGATGGGGTAATATGATCATATTTACACGAACATTGCTTACAAAACGTACACACAAATTATGAGCACGTTGAAGTTTCATTTTGTTGTCGCTGGAGAGGTCAGTCAGTAAAATGTCCGCATAGTAGAAATAGGGAAATACAAGTGTCTGCACAAGGGATATTTTTAAGCAAGAGGGAGATGAACATTTATCCTTTTTAGCACATGGATAATAGAATATACTTTTCTGCAGGTTTCTGTGATTTGCATGTCCCAGTTGAGATTATTATCCATGTGAATGCCAAGATTTTTTACTGAAGAACTGAAAGGGATATGCACTATACTTACTTTAACAGAGGAAATGTCGAGGTGTTTCACAGCGTCGGTTTGCCGTTTGTGTCCTAATATAATTACTTGTGTCTTTCCAGGATTGATTTTAAGACGGAGTTTCTTTGTCCATATCACAATCGAGTCAATGTCTTCGTTCAATTTATCTATAGCGTCATTTACTCGGTCTAAGCGGGAAGAGATGTAGCATTGAAGGTCGTCAGCATACAAGTGATAGTTACAATGCCTTACAAGAGATGTAATATCATTGACATATATTGTGAACGACAATGGTCCGAGTACCGACCCCTGTGGTATACCTGATGTTATGTCAAGCCAGGAGGAGCTTCGATTCCCGGATACAACACATTATTGTCTTTCCCGTAAGTAGGATTCGAACCAACTCACAGCAGTCTCTGACAAATACATATTTCTCAATTTATGGGTGAGCAGGTCAAAATTTACAGAGTTGAAAGCTTTTCTAAGGTCAAGAAGTGTTAGTGTTGTTACTTTATTAGAGTCGATTGCTTCACGAATGTCTTCGGTCACTTTAAGTAGAGCAGTGCTTGTGTTGTGTCCAGCTCTGAAACCTGACTGATACTCGTCGAATAGTTTGTGTTCGTTCACGTAGTTAGTAATTTGTCTGTGTACGATTCTTTCCAGTGCTTTTGAAACGGCTGGCAGGATACTGATTGGTCTATAGTCGTTCGGGTCGGTGGGAACTTTGACTTTTGGAAGAGGAAGAACGAAAGCTTGCTTCCATATTTTAGGGAAAGTTGAAGTGATTAAGGAACTATTGAATATATGTGCAATCGTAGGTATTACTATCTCTTGTATTTTCTGTATAAGTATTATGCTAATGTTGTCCGGCCCTTGGGCTTTTGTCTTGATGCGTCGGATGGCTTTCATTACGTCAATGGGAGTGACGTCGGTAAAATAGAATTTGTCTCGAGTTGGGGGAACTGAGTCAGGCAAAACTGTGTCTTGTTTCGTTGTGTCGTTTAAGCTCGGGTCCTTTACAAAGTGTTCGTTCAAGAGATCAAGTGGGATGGGAATGTCTGCTTGTTAACTAGCCCTTCCAAGTCCAATAACCTTCAGATTTTTCCATAATTCGGAAGGGGTTGTGTTGGGTTCTATAAGTTTGCAGGAGTATTTCAGTTTAGCGTTTCTTATTAATTGAGTCGTTCTATTTCTTAGGTGTTTATAGGAGTTAAAATATTCTTCGTTTTTGTTGCTGGTGTATTTTCTATAAGATAAGTCGCGTTCGGACATCAGGCTACGTATTTCAGTCATCATCGAAGGGGCTGCGTTCCTTCTGGTACGTTTTGTCTTTAATGGTGCGTATTAAGCATTGCGGAAGGATTCGGACACACTGGGCCATCGTTTCCCTAAACCCTTGTCTCTTCTGGTACTTAAGACTTCGTAATTATAGTTATTTTAGGGTACTTTGCATATACTGATAATGTTAATAGTGGTGGGCACTACCTGCCACCTAGCGGCAAAATAACTTTTTCAAGACTTGCACATAAGCGCTGATTGAGCAGGCAGTGTAAACATCCATAAGATGTGTTCCAGCAGGCAGTGCTACGAACATAACAGCTGTTTAACACGACGGAAAAAGAAATGGACTATGGGTAATTTGGCGGCCATACTAGTACTAGACGTTTTATATAAACCTAAATAAAATCTGCCAATTCGACCCGACTGTGCTAATTCTTTCAGTAAGTGTATAGTATTCACTATGAAACAGTATTCTATCACTCGTTTCCATTTTCAACTCAAACAATATCTTTCTAAAAATTTAGCTGTTGAGAGATTTTAAGCCATATAAATATGAATACAACCTGCAAATACCATCGGATTTTTCTTATTTCTTAAAAAAGGTTAAATTCGTGTATACAAACGTACTTCTATCACAAGTTTCAAGATCGCGTCAGGAGAAATGTGTGTTTGTTAGTGTAAATCGTTAAAAGTGGAAAAATAGCCGTTTCTCGGGCTAGAAAGACGTTTTATATAAACGTAAATAAAATCTGCCAATTCGATCCGATTGTGCTAATTCTTTCACAACGTGTACAGTATTCACTATGAAACAGTATTCTATCACTCGTTTCGATTTTCAGCTCAAACAATATCTTTCTAAAAATTTACTATTTGCGAGATTTTAAACCATATAAATATGAATAAAAGCTGCAAATACAATCGGATTTTTCTCATTTCTTAAAAAAAATGTTAAATTCTTGTATACAAACATACTTCTATCACAAGTTTCAAGATCGCGTCAGGAGAAATGTGTCTTTGTTAGTGTAAATCGTAAAGGTGGAAAAATAGCGGTTTCTCGGGCTAGAAAGACGTTTTATATAAACGTAAATAAAATCTGCTAATTCGACCCGATTGTGTTAATACTTTCAGACAGTGTACAGTATTCACTTTGAAACAGTATTCTATCACACGTTTCGATTTTCAACACTAATAATTTTTTTCTAAAAATTAAGTATTTGCGAGATTTTAAGCCAAATAAATATGAATAAAAACTACAAATACCATCGGAGTTTTCTGATTTCTTAAAAAAAATGTTAAATTCGCGTAAACAAACGTAGTTATATCAAAAGTTTCAAAATTGCGTATGAAGAAATGTGTGTTTGTTAGTGTAAATCGTAAAAAGTTGAAAAATAGCCGTTTATCGGGCTGGAAAGACGAAAAATATAAACGTAAATAAAATCTGCCAATTCGAAACGATTGTGCTAATCCTTTCAGAAGGTGTATAGTATTCACTATGAAACAGTATTCTATCACTCGTTTCGATTTTCAACTCAAACAATATCTTTCTAGAAAAAATTAAGTTTTTGCGAGAATTTAAGCCATATAAATATGAATAAAAATTACACAAACCATCGGCTTTTTCTGATTTCCTAAAAAAATGTTAAATTCGTGTGCAAACGTACTTCTATCAAAAGTTTCAAGATCGCGTCAGGAGAAATGTCAAATTCGTGTGTACGCACGTATTTCTATCCAAAGATTCATGTTCGCGTCCAGTAATATATGTGTTTTGTTAGTGTAGTGTAGAAAGTGGAAAAATCGTCGTTTCTCGAGATAGAAATGCGTTTTTTTGTACATACATTTATAAAACCTACAAATTCCAACCGATTGTGATAATTCTTTCAGAATGAGTCTATTATTCATAATGAAACAGCATTTTTACTCGTTTCGATTTTCCACTTGAACAAAATTTTTCTAAAAATTTAGTTTTTGCGAGAATTTAAGCTATATAATCATGAATAAAAACTACAAATCCCATAGGATTTCTCTAGTTTCTTAAAAAAATGTCAAATGCGTGTGCACGCACGTATTTCTATCCAAAGATTCATGTTCGCGTCCAGAAACATATGTGTTTGTTAGTGTATGGTAGAAAGTGGAAAAATCGTCGTTTCTCGAGCTAGAAATGCGTTTTTTTGTATATATTAATACATCCTACAAATTCCAACCGATTGTGCTAATTCTTTCAGAATGAGTCTATTATTCAGAATGAAACAGCAGTCTATCACTCATTTCGATTTTCAACTGAAACAATATATTTCTAGAAATTTAGTATTTGCGAGATTTTAAGGCATATAAATATGAATAAAAACTACAAATACAATCCGATTTTTATGATTTCTTAAAAAAATGTTAAATTTGTCTGTACAAACGCACTTCTATCAAAATTTTCAAGATCGCGTTAGGAAAAATGTGTGTTTGTTAGTGTAAATCGATAAAAGTGGAAAAATAGCCGTTTCTCGTGCCAGAAAGACGATTTATATAAACGTAAATAAAATCTGTCAATTGGACCCACTTGTGCTATTTCTTTCAGAAAGTGTATAGTATTCACTATGAAACATTATTCTATAACTCGTTTCGATTTTCAACTCTAACAATATCTATCTAAAAATTAAGTTTTGCGAGATTTTAAGCCATATAAATATCAATAACAACTACAAATACCATCGGATTTTTCTGATTTCTTAAAAAAAATGTTAAATTCGTGTGTACAATCGTACTTCTATCAAAAGTTTCAAGATCGCGTCAGGAGAAATGTCAAATTCGTGTGTACGCAAGTATTTCTATCCAAAGATTCATGTTCGCATCCAGTAATATATGAGTTTGTTAGTGTATAGCAGAAAGTGCAAAAATCGTCGTTTCTCGAGCTAGAAATGCGTTTGTTTGTATATACATTAATAAAGCCTACAAATTCCAACCGACATTGATAATTCTTTCAGAATTAGTCCATTATTCATAATGAAACAGCATTTTATCACTCGTTTCAAATTTTCCACTCCTACAAAATTTTTCTAAAAATTTAGTTTTTGCAAGATTTTAAGCTATATAATCATGAATAAAAACTACAAATTACATCGGATATTTGTAGTTTCTTAAAAAAATGTCAAATTCGTGTGTACACACGTGTTTCTATCCAAGGATTCATGTTCGCGTCCAGTAATATATGTGTTTGTTAGTGTATGGTAAAAAGTGGAAAAATCGACGTTTCTCGAGCTAGAAATGCGTTTTCTGTATATACATTAATAAAACCTACAAATTCCAAACGAATGTGCTAATTCTTTCTGATTGAGTCTATTATTCAGAATCAAACAGCATTTTATCACTCCTTTCGATTTTACACTCATACAACATTTTTCTAATAATTTGGTTTTTGCGAGATTTGAAGCTATATAATCATGAATAAAAACTACAAATCCCATCGGATTTCTCTAGTTTCTTAAAAAAAAGTCAAATTCGTGTGCACGCACGTATTTCTATCCGAAGATTCATGTTCGCGTCCAGAAATATATGTGTTTGTTAGTGTAGCGTAGAAAGTGGAAAAATCGTCGTTTCTCCAGCTAGAAATGCGTTTTTTTGTATACATTAATAAAACCTACAAATTCCAACCGATTGTGCTAATTCTTTCAGAATGAGTCTATTATTCAGAGTGAAACAGCATTTTATCACTCGTTTCGATTTTCCACTCTTACAAAATGTTTCTAAAAATTTAATTTTTTGCGAGATTTTAAGCCATATAAATATGAATAAAAACTGCAAATACCATCGGATTTTTCTGATTTCTTAAAAAAATATTAAATTCGTGTATACAAACGTAGTTCTATGAAAAGGTTCAAGATTGCGTAAGGAGAAATGTGTGTTTGTTAGTGTAAATCGTAAATAGTTGAAAAATAGCCGTTTATCGGGCTAGAAAGACGTTTTATATAAACGTAAAAAAAATCTGCCAATTCGACTCGATTGTACTAATCCTTTGCAGAAGGTGTACAGTACTCACTATGAAACAGTATTCTATCATTCGTTTCGATTTTCAACTCAAACAATATCTTTCTAAAAATAAAGTTTTTGCGAGATTTTGAGCCATATAAATATGAATAAAAACTACAAATATAATCAGATTTTTCTGATTTCTTAAAAAAAATGTTAAATTCGTGTGTACAAACGTACTTCCATTAAAAGTTTTAAGATCGCGTCAGGAGAAATGTCAAATTCGTGTGTACGCACGTATTTCTATCCGAAATCGCGTCCAGAAATATATGTGTTTGTTAGTGTACCGCAGAAAGTGGAAAATCGTCGTTTCTGGAGCTAGAAAAGCGTTTTTTTGCATATGCATTAATAAAACTTACAAATTCCAACAGATTGTGCTAATTCTTTCAGAAAGAGGATATTATTCATAATGAAACAGCATTTTATCACTCGTTTCGAATTTCCGCTCATACAAAATTTTTCTAAAAATTTAGTTTTTGCGAGATTTTAAGCTATATAATCATGAATAAAAACTTCAAATCGAATCGGAAACTAGTTTCTTAAAAAATGCCAAATTCGTGTGTACAAATGTATTTCTATACAATGATTCATGTTCGCGTTCAGAAATATATTCGTTTGTTAGTGAATCGTAGAAAAATCGTCGTTTCTCTGAGCTAGAAATGGTTTTTTGTATATAAAATCGGCAACCGTTTCTTGAAAAGTTTATTATTCACAATGAAACAGCATTTTATCACTCGTTTCGATTTTTACAAAATTTTCTAAAATTTGGTTTTGCGATTTAAGTATATAATCATTAAAATCCCATCGGAATTTCTGTAGTTTCTTAAAAAATTGTGTAACCGTATTTCTATCAAATTCTTCCAGAAATATATGTGTTTGTTAGAAAAAGTGGAAAAATCGTCGTTTCTCGAGCTATTTTTGTATATTTAATAAAACCTACAAATTCCAATTGAATTCTTTTTCACAAGCATTTTATCACTCGTTTCGATTTTCCACTCATCAAAATTTTCTAAAAAATTTAATTTTTGCGATAAAATAATCGGAAAAAAAAATTTTTCTAAAATTTAGTTCATGTTCGCGTAAGAAATATGCGTTTGTTAGTGTAATCGAAAAGTGGAAAAATTTTAAGAAATGACGTTTTTTTTGTATATAACCTGAAATTGAAACATTGTGAAATTCTTTGCAGAAGGTTTACATTAGAAACAGCATTTTATCACTCGTTTCGATTTTCAACTTATCTTTCTAAAAATAAAGTTTTTGCTTTTGAAAAAATTGAATAAAAACTACAAATATAATCAGATTTTTCTGATTTCTTAAAAAAATGTTAAATTCGTGTGTACAAACGTACTTCCATTAAAAGTTTTAAGATCGCGTCAGGAGAAATGTCAAATTCGTTATTTCTATCCGAAATCGCGTCCAGAAATATATGTGTTTGTTAGTGTACCGCAGAAAGTGGAAAATCGTCGTTTCTCGAGCTAGAAAAGCGTTTTTTTGCATATGCATTAATAAAACTTACAAATTCCAACAGATTGTGCTAATTCTTTCAGAAAGAGGATATTATTCATAATGAAACAGCATTTTATCACTCGTTTCGAATTTCCGCTCATACAAAATTTTTCTAAAAATTTAGTTTTTGCGAGATTTTAAGCTATATAATCATGAATAAAAACTTCAAATCGAATCGGAATTCACTAGTTTCTTAAAAACATGCCAAATTCGTGTGTACAAATGTATTTCTATACAATGATTCATGTTCGCGTTCAGAAATATATTCGTTTGTTAGTGAATCGTAGAAAGTGGAAAAATCGGCGTTTCTTGAGCTAGAAATGCGTTTTTTTTTGTATGTACATTAATAAAACCTGCCAATTGCAACCGATTGTGCAAATTCTTTCAGAATGAGTCTATTATTCAGAATGAAACAGCATTTTATCACTCCTTTCGATTTTGCACTCATACAAAATTTTTCTAAAAATTTAGTTTTTGCGAGATTTTAAGCTATATAACCATGAATAAAAACTAGAAATCCCATCGAATTTCTCTAGTTTCTTTAAAAAATTGCCAAATTCGTGTGCACGTACGTATTTCTATCCAAAGATTCATGTTCGCGTCCAGAAATATATGTGTTTGTTAGTGTAGCGCAGAAAGTGGAAAATCGTCGTTTCTCGAGCTAGAAATGAGTTTTTATGTATACATTAATAAAACCTACAAATTCCAAGCGATTGTGCTAATTCTTTCAAAATGAGTCTATTATTCAGAGTGAAACAGCATTTTATCACTCGTTTCGATTTTCCACTCATACAAAATTTTTCTAAAAATTAAGTTTTTGCGACATTCTAAGCCATATATATATATATATATATATATATATATATATATATATATATATATAATAAAAACATCAACTACCATCGGATTTTTCTGATTTCTTAAAAAAATGTTAAATTCGTGTGTACAAACGTAGTTCTATCAAAAGTTCAAGTTTGCGTAAGGTGAAATTTGTGTTTGTTAGTGTAAATCGTAAAAAGTTTAAAAATTGCCGTTTATCGGGCTAGAAAGACGTTTTATATAAACGTAAATATAATCTGCCAATTCGAACCGATCGTGCTAATCCTTTCAGAAGGTGTACAGTATTCACTATGAAACAGTATTGTATCACTCGTTTCCATTTTCAACTGAAACAATATATTTCTAGAATTTTAGTATTTTCAAGATTTTAAGGCATATAAATATAAATAAAAACTACAAATACCATCGGACTTTTCTCATTTCTTAAAAAAATGTTAAATTCGTGTGTACAAACGCACTGCTATCAAAATTTTCAAGATAGCATCGGGAGAAATGTGTGTTTGTTCGTGTAAATCGTAAAAAGTGGAAAAATAGCCGTTTCTCGGGACAGAAAGGCGTTTTATATAAACGTAAATAAAATCTGTCAATTGAACACACTTGTGCAAATTCTTTCAGACAGTGTGTACTATTCACTATGAAAAAGTATTCTATCACTCGTTTCGATTTTCAACTCAAACAATATCTTTCTAAAAATTAAGTTTTCGAGAGATTTTAAGCCATAGGCTATAAATATGACTAAAATCTAAAAATACAGTCGGATTTTTCTGAATTCTTAAAAAAAAAATATTAAATTCGAGTGTACAAACGTACTTCCATCAAAAGTTTCAAGATCGCGTCAGGAGAAATGTCAAATTCGTGTGTACGCACGTATTTCTAACCAAAGATTCATGTTCGCGTCCAGTAAAATATGTGTTTGTTAGTGTATAAAAATCGTCGTTTCTCGAGCTAGGTTTGCGTTTGTTTGTATGTACATTAATAAAACCTACAATTTCTAACCGATTGTGTTAATTCTTTCAGACTGAGTCTATTATACATGATGAAACAGAATTTTATCACTCGTTTCGATTTTCCACTCATACAAAATTTTTCTAAATATTTAGTTTTTGCGAGATATTAAGCTATATAATCATGAATAAAAACTACAAATACCATCGGATTTTTCTGATTTCTTAAGAAAATGTTAAATTCGTGTATACAAACTTAGTTCTATCAAAAGTTTCAAGACTGCGTATGAAGAAATGTGTGTTTGTTAGTGTAAATCGTAAAAAGTTGAATAATAGCCGTTTATCGGGCTAGAAAACCGTTTTATATAAACGTAAATAAAATCTGGCAATTCGAACCGATTGTGCAAATCCTTTCAGAAGGTGTACAGTATTCACTATGAAACAGTATTCTATCACTCGTTTCGATTTTCAACGCAAAAAATAACTTTCTAAAAATTAAGTTTTTGCGAGATTTTAAGCCATATAAATAAGAATAAAAATTACAAATAACATAAGATATTTTGTTTACTTAAAAAAACGTTAAATTCGTGTGTACAAACGTACTTCTATCAAAAGTTTTAAGATCGCGTCAGGAGAAATGTCAAATTCGTGTGTACGCACGTATTTCTATCCAAACATTCAAGTTCGAGTCCAAAAATATATGTGTTTGTTAGGGTATCGTAGAAAGTGGAAAAATTGTCGTTTCTCGAGGTAGAAATGCGTTTTTTTAGTATACACATTAATAAAACCTACAAATTCCAACCGATTGTGTTAATTCTTTCAGAATGAGTCTATTATTCAGAATGAAACAGCATTTTATCACTCGTTTCGAGATTGTGTTAATTCTTTCAGAATGAGTCTATTATTCAGAATGAAACAGCATTTTATCACTCGTTTCGAGTTCCTAATCATACAGAATATTTCTAAAAATTTTGGTTTTGCGAGATTTTAAGCTATGTAATCCTGAATAAAAACTACAAATCCCATCGGATTACTCTAGTTTCTTAAAAAAAAAGTAAAATTCGCGTGCAAGCACGTATTTCTATCCAAAGATTCCTGTTCGCGTCCAGAAATATATGCGTTTGCTAGTGTATTGTAAAAAGTGGAAAAATCGCCGTTTCTCGGTCTAGAAATGCGTTTTTTCGTATATACATTGATAAAAACCTAAAAATTATAAGCGATTGTGCTAATTCTGTCTGAATGGCTTTAACATTCACAATAAAACTGCATTTTATCACTCGTTTCGATTTTCTAGTCATACAATATTTCCCTAAAAATTTGTTTTTTGCGAGATTTTAAGCTATATAATCATGAATAAAATCTACAAACGCCATCGGTTTTCCCTAGTTAATTAAAACAATGTCAAGTAAGTGTGTACACACGTATTTCTATCCAAAGATTCTTTTTCGCGGCCAGAAATATATGCGTTTGCTAGTGTATGGTAGAAAGTGGAAAAAACGTTGTTTCTCGGGCAAGAAATGCGTTTTTTCTTATATACATTAATAAAACGTACACATTGAAACCGATTGTGCTAATTCTTTCTGAATGGGTTTAACATTCACAATGAAACCGCATTTTATCACTCGCTACGATTTTCCAACTATACAAAATTTCTCTAAATATTTGGGTTTTGCGATATTTTAAGCTATATAATCATGAATAAAATCTACAAATCCCATCGGATCTCTCTGATTTCTTAAAAGAATATCAAATTCGTGTGTACACACCTACTTCTATCCATAGATTCTTGTTCCCTTCCGGAAATATATGCGTTTGCTAGTGTATGGTAATAAGTGGAAAAATCGTCGTTTCTCGGGCTAGAAATGCGTTATTTCCTATATACATTAATAAAACCTACAAATTCCAAGCGATTGTGCTAATTCCTTCTGAATAGCTTTAACATTCACAATGAAACAGCATTTTATCACTTGTTTCGATTTTCCACTCATACAAAATTTCTCTAAAAATTTTTTTTTTTGCGAGATTTTAAGCTTTATAATCATGAATAAAATCTACAAATCCCATCGGATCTCTCTGGTTTCTTAAAAAAAATGTCAAATTCGTGTGTACAGACGCATTTCTTTCCAAAGTTTCATGTTCGCGCCCAGAACTTTATGCGTTTGCTAGTGTAATGTAAAACGTGGAAAAATCGTCCTTTCTCGGGCTAGAAATACGTTTTTGCGTATATACATTATTAAAAACTACAAATTGAAACCGATTGTGCTAATTCTTTCTGAATGGGTTTAACATTAACATTGAAACAGATTTTATCACTCGTTTCGATTTTCCACTCATATAAATTTACTCTAAAATGTTGGTGTTTGAGGGATTTTAAGCTTGATAATCATGAATAAAATCTAGAAATCCCTTCGGATTTCTCTAGGTTCATAAAAAAATGTCAAATTCGAGTGTACACACGTATTTCTATCCAAAGATTCTTGTTCGCGTCCGGAAATATATGCGTTTGCTGGTGTATTGTAAAAAGTGGAAAAATCGTCGTTTCTCGGTCAAGAAATGCGTTTTTTCGTATATGCATTAATAAAACCAACGAATTGAAACCGATTGTGCTAATTCATACTGAATGGGTTTAACATTGATAATAAAACCGCATTTTATCACTCGTTTCGATTTTCAACTCATACAAAATTTCCCTAAAAATGTTTATTTTGCAAGATTTTAAGCTCTATAATAATGAATAAAATCTACAAACGCCATCGGATTTCCCTAGTTTCTTAAAAAAAAAATGTCAAATTCGTGTGTACACACGTTTTTCCATCCAAAGATTCTTGTTCGCTTACAGAAATAAATGCATTTGCTAGTGTATGGTAATAAGTGGAAAAATCGTCGTTTCTCGAGCTAGAAATGCGTTTTTTCGTATATACATTAATAAAACCTACAAATTGAAACCAACTGAACTACTTCTTTCTGAATGGCTTTAACGTTCACAATGAAACTGCATTTTATCACTCGCTACGATTTTCCACTCATACAAAATTTCTCTAAAAAATTTGGGTTTTGCTACATTTTAAGCTATATAATCAGGAATAAATTCTTCAAATCCCATCGGATCTCTCTGGTTTTTTAAAAGAGCATAAAATTCGTGTATACGCACCTATTTATATCTTAAGTTTCATGTTCGCGTCAAGAAATATATCCGGTTGCTAGTGCAGGGTAAGAAGTGGAAAAATTGTCGTTTCTCGGGATAGAAATGCGTTTTTTCTTATATACAGTAATAAAACCTACAAATTCCAAGCGATTGTGGTAATTCTTTCTGAATAGCTTTAAGATTCACAATGACACCGCATTTTATCACTCGTTTCAATTTTCCACTCATACAAAATTTCACTAAAATTTGGTTTTGTTAGAATTTAAGCTTTATAATCATGAATAAAATCTACAAATCCCATCGGATTTTTCTAGTTTCTTAAAAAAATGTGAAATTCGAATGTAATCACGTATTTCTATCCAAAGATTCTTGTTCGCGTCCAGAAATATATGCGTTTGCTACTGTGTGGTATTAAGTGGAAAAATCGTCGTTTCTCGGGCTAGAAATGCGTTTTTTTTGTATAAACATTAATAAAACCTACAAATTCCAACCGATTGTGCTAGTTCTTTCTGAATGGCTTTAACATTCACTATGAAACCGCATTTTATCAATCGTTTCGATTTTCCATTCTTGCAAAATTTCCCAAAAATTTGGATCTTGCGAGATTTTAAGCTATATAATCATCACTAAAATATACAAATTCCATCGGATCTCTCTAGTTTCTTAAAAAAAATGTCAAATTCGTGTGTACACACGTATTTCTATCCGAAGATTCATGTTCGCGTCCAAAAATATATGCGTTTGCTATTGTATGGTAATAAGTGGAAAAATCGTCGTTTCTCTGGATAGAAATGAGTTTTTTCATGTATATATTAATTAAAACTGCAAATTCAAAACGATTGTGATAAACCTTTCTGAATGGCTTTAACATTCACAATGAAACCGCATTTTATCACTCGTTTCGATTTTCCACTCTTACAAAATCTCTCTAAAATTTTGGTTTTGCGAGATTTTATGCACTATAATCAAGAATAAAATCTGCAAACCCATCGGATGTATCTGGTTTCTTAACAAAATGTCAAATTCGTGTGTACACATGCATTTCTATCCAAAGTTTGATGTTCGCGTCCAGAAATATAGGCGTTTACTAGTGTATTCTAAATCGTGCAAAAATCGTCGTTTCTCGGGCTAGAAATACGTTTTTTCGTATATACATTAATAAAAGACACAAGTTGAAACAGAATGTGCTAATTCTTTCTGAATGGGTTTAACATTCACAACGAAACAGCATTTTATCACTCGTTTAGATTTTCCACTCATATAAAATTTCTCTAAAAATTTGGTTTTTGCGAGATTTTATGCTATATAATCATGAATAAAATTTACAAATCCCTTCGGATTTCTCTAGTTTCTTAAAAAAATGTCAAATCAGTGTGTACACACATATCTCTATCCAAAGATTCATGTTCGCGTCCAGAGATATATGGGTTTGCTAGTGTATGGTATTAAGTCGAAAAATCGCCGTTTCTCGGGCTAGAAATGCGTTTTTTTGTATATACATTAATAAAAACTACAAATTCCAACCGATTGTGCTAATTCTTTCTGAATGGCTTTAACATTCACAATGAAAACGCATTTAACCCTCGTTTCGATATTCCACTCATACAAAATTTCCCTAAAAATTTGTTTTTTGCGAGATTTTAAGCTATATAATCGTGAATTAAATCTACAAATCCTATCTGATCCCACTGATTTCTTAAACGAATATCAAGTTCGTGTGTAGGAACCTATTTCTATCCAAAGATTCATGTTCACGTCCAGAAATATATGCGTTTGCTGGAGTATGGTAATAAGTGGAAAAATCGTCGTTCCTCGGGCTAGAAATGCGTTTTTTCGTACATACATTAATAAAACCTACATATTCCAAGCAATTGTGCTATTTCTTTGTGAATGGCTTTAACATTCGCAATGAAACCGCATTTTATCTGTCCTTTCGGTATTCCACTCTTACAAAATTTCTCTAAAAATTTTGTTTTTGCGAGATTTTAAGCTATATAATCATGGATAAAATCTACAAATCCCAACGGATGTCATGTTTTCTTAAAAAACATCTAATTCGTCTGTGCACACGCATTTCTATCCAAAGTTTCATGTTCGCGGCCAGAAATATATACGTTTCCTTGTGTATTGTAAAAAGTGGAAAAATCTTCCTTTCTCCGGCTAGAAATGCGTTTTATCATATATACATTAATAAAACATACAAATTGAAACCGATTGTCCTAATTCTTTCTGAATGTGTATAACATTCACAATGAAACCGCGTTTTATCACTCGCTTCGATTTTCTACTCAAACAAAATTTCTCTAAAAATTTGGTTTTTGCGAGATATTAAGCTATATGATCATGAATGAAATCTACAAATCCCATCGGATCTCACTGGTTTCTTAAAATACGTTAAATTCGTGTGTACACACATTTCTATTCTAATTTTCTTGTTCGCGGCCAGAAATATATGCGTTTGCTTTTGTATTGTAAAAAGAGGAAAAATCGTCGTTTCTCCGGCTAGAAATACGTTTTTTCGTATATACATTAATAAAACCTACAAATTGGAACCGATTGTGCTATTTCTTTCTGAATGGGTTTAACATTCAGAATGAAACAGCATTTTATTACTCGTTTCGATTTTCGACTCATATACAATTTCTGTAAAAATTTTGTTATTGCGAGAGTTTAAGCTATATAATCATGAATAAAATCTACAAATCACATCGGATTTCTCTAGTTTCTTACAAAAATGTCAAACTCGTGTGTACACACGTATTTCTATCCAAAGATTCTTGTCCGCGGCCAGAAATATATGGGTTTGCTAGTGTATGTTATTAAGTGGAAAAATCGTCTTTTCTCGAGCTAGAAATGTGTTTTTCATATATACTTTCATAAAACCTACAAATTCCAACCGATTGTGCTAATTCTTTCTGAATGGCTTTAACATTCACAATGAAACCGCATTTTAACACTGGTTTCGATTTTACAATCATACAAAATTTCCCTAAAAATCTGGTTTTTGCGAGATTTTAAACTGCATAATTATGAATAAAATCTACAAATCCGATCGGTTTTCTCTATCTTCTGAAAAAAATGTGAAATTCGTGTGTACACACGTATTTGTATCAAATGATTCTTGTTCGCGTCCAGAAATAAATGCGTTTGCTAGTGTATGGTATTAGGTGGAAAAATCGTCGTTCCTCGGGCTAGAAATGCGATTTATTTTTTTTATATACATTAATAAAACCTACAAATTGAAACCGATTGTGCTAATTCTTTCTGAATGGGTTTAACATTCACAATGAAACAGCATTTTATCACTTGTTTCGATTTTCCACTCATATAAAGTTTCTCTAAATATTTTTTTTGCGAGATTTTGAGCTATATAATCATGATTAAAATCTACAAATCCCATCGGATTTCCCTAGTTTCTTAAAAAAATGTCAAATTCGTGTGTACGCACTTATTTGTATCCAATGATTCTTGTTCGCGTCCAGAAATATATGCTTTTGCTAGTGTATGGTATTAATTTGAAAAATCGTCGTTCCTTGGGTAGAAATGCGATTTTTCGTATATACATTAATAAAATCTACAAATTCCAACAGATTTTGCTAATTCTTTCCGAATGGGTTTAACATTCACAATGAAACCGCATTTTATCACTCGTTTCGATTTTCCACTCATACAAAATTTCTCTAAAAATTTGGTTTTTGCGTGATTTTAAGCTGTATAATCATGAATAAAATCTACAAATCCCATTGGATTTCTCTAGTTTCTTAAAAAATGTCAAATTCCTCTGTACACACGTATTTCTATCCAAAGATTCTTGTTCGCGTCGAGAAATATATGCGTTTGCTAGTGTATAGTAATAAGGGTAAAAATCGTCGTTTCTAGGGATAGAAATGCGTTTTTTCCTATTTACATTAATAGAAACTACAAATTCCATGCGATTGTGCTAATTTTTTCTGAAAGGGTTTAACATTCACAATGGAACAGCATTTTATCACTCGTTTCGATTTGCACTCATGCAAAATTTCTCTATAGATTTGGTTTTGCGAGATTTTAAGCTCTATAATCATGAATAAAATCTAAAAATCCCATCGGATCTCTCGGGTTGCTTAAAAAAAAGTCAAATTCATGTGTACACACATTTCTATCCAATGTTTCATGTTCGCGTGCAGAAAAATATGCGTTTACTAGTGTATTGTAAATGTGGAACAATCGTCGTTTCTCGGGGCTAGAAATGTGTTTTTTGGAATATACATTAACCCAGTAATCCCGTAATTCCCTGTGTGAGATTTTGGCGTCATATTTCTGTTACGTGATCCTGGAAGAACCCTAATCACTATAATTATATTTCATTCATGTACCTGCAACCTAAAGGTCCATTTTAGGCTGGCAACTTTAGTTGCCACTGGGCACTTGCGTGTCTAATATTTTGTTATTGTGAAATAAATGCATCTTACTTCAATAAAAAACTTTTGCTTCATTTAACACTTAGAAATTTATACACACTACATAACTTTAGACTATTACTTTACACTCTGTCCATAATTTTTGTGTCAGATATAAGGGAAATGTCGATTTTATTCAATACAAAATAGTCCTCATGCATCATGAAATGTTCTGAAACACGAATCAGGGTGAAGCGCAGCATTACTCTTCTTGCAAACGAATTTTGTACGAGAACCACATACATCACATCTTCGATACTTGGATAGACCTTTCTCGACTATATGGCCTTTATCGTCCTTACGCACTTCATCCAGTACTGCGGAAAATGATAAGGAGCGACGGATTCCTGTTGAGTTTGCTGTACAACCATATGACTTCAGGAGATGAATGACGCATTGTTGTTTGTATTCTACGATACAGAAGCCATCCTTGAACACTTATTTATTTTATTGGGTTATTTTACGACGCTGTATCAACATCTAGGTCATTTAGCTTCTGAATGAAATGAAGGTTATAATGCCGGTGAAATGAGTCCGGGGTCCACCACCGAAAGTTACTCAGTATTTGCTCGTTCCTTGAACACAAGTTACATCCACTGCCCATCGGAAATATGGCTAGCATCATTTCTTAGTATGGATGCTGTAACGTAAGTAGCTATAAACTAATCACCAATATCAACACCACCCATGTTGGTATTATACTGCGCTACAGGTCCTGGAACGTTGACAGAAATTTTCTTCCTATCAGCTCTGGAATATCTGCTTGCCTTTCTCATGGGATCAACAGGAGAACTGTAACGACACTGTTCTTATTCCATCGGACTACCAGCAAATCGTTGCAAGTAGAGGATGCCATTTCACCTCGGGACACTTTCTTCCAGACTTTTTTTTTTTCAGGCAGATTCATTGAGTCAGTGATTCTGTTTTCCCGTAGAGTTCCGGTGGCTCCGAGACTTCTGTTAGTAAGTTCTTGCATCAGTCCAACAGTTGTGAAGAGATTATCGAAGTAGAGTTATATTCCTTGTGGTAAGTGCACATGAGCAACCAATCCCAAAGCAAGATTACTTCCTTGGCCAAGACTTGTTTCAGGAAGGCGTGTTGAACTTCCACAATATGGTTCAGCATGAAAGATAAACCTAGATGGATCAGCAGCAACCCACAATTCGAATCCGAAGCACACAGGCGTTTCCCTTATGAATTGATGTCCATAATATGGAAACATACTTTCATCAATGCTTACACATTTGCCAGGAGACATCTGTTTGAAGGAAGCGTTCAGTATATGGAAGAGTTGTTTCACTTTATAGAGAGAATCAAGACCATCTAATCCGTCATTATTGGTCAGGTGAAGGAATCTCAGTAGTTCATCAGATCGGTTGCGTCGCATAAATTCTGACACTATTGGCACATGAACATCCGGTTCGCTTCTACAGTAAGGCCTTCTTGATGGCAGTTTGAGGTACCCAGACAGAAGTAGAATACCGATTAGAGTAAGAATCTCTTCTCTTCAGGCATTCAAATTATGCATAAGATGCTGAGCCACATATCTATTGGTTTCCATAACTATAAGGTCAAGTAATTCTGTAGAGAAAAAGGTTCTGAGAGCATCTAAAGGAGATTTTACTGTTTCTCTAAGTAGATCTTCAGCGTTGCATCGAATATCAGGACTCCTTTCCTTGATTTTGAAGTCTGCCGCTTTGCTGTCTTTGCTCCATTTTAGATTTGAAGTAGTTAGCCTCAAATTTTATTCCAATTATTTTATAATAAATGTATAAAACCTCTATACCTACAGTTAGCCTATTTACATAACGATAATACAATAACAGATGAAAATCAGTTATATCATTACCAGATATTACGTAAATAAAAATGTACTACAGCACGGAATCGAACTACGAACTAGTCAGTAGTGAAGAAAAGAAATGCTATAATAAATTGATATTATGTCATTGTTCGTTTTCGGAGTTAGCAATGGTAAAATTTGGAAGAATATGTAAAATCAATAAAAAAATAACCGTAAGTGCCCACTGGCAACTAAAGTTGCCATACAAATTCAAACCAGTCTAATAAAATAGTGATAAGTTGTAAATTAAAAACCTGTTAGTACAATAAAATTGGACATATTCTTATTAGATTTATGTAATTGAAATTGTTGTGCAGCAATTTTTAGATATAATTTTACTTACATTATTGAAGGAATGTGTAGCAGTCCAGAATCTTGTGTGTGCATTCCTTATTAATTTCTTCTGTACTGACGACATAACCACCGGATGCGATAAAACTCAACTCGAACTAGAGGAGGATTGTTGAATCTTTACACCAATTGTTGTGAACAATGAAGAAATTTACAACTGACCAATCAATAAAGCTTTTTTGCCTTGGCAACTTTAGTTGCCACTGGGATATAATGGATTAAAGTTTTACACTAACAAACACAATTCTTTCTGGATGCGAGCATGAATATTTGGATAGAAATACGTGTGTCCACACAAATTTGACATTTTTTAAGAAACTAGAGAAATCCGATGGAATTTGTAGATATTATTCATGATTATATAGCTTAAATTCCCGCAAAAACCAAAATTCTTTAGAAATTTTGTCTGAGTGGAAAATCGAAACGAGTGATAAATTGCGGTCTCATTGTGAATGTTAAACCCATTCAGGAAGAATTAGCACAAACGGTGTGAATTTGTCCGTTTTATTAAGGTACATATGGAAAAACGCCTTTCTAGCTCGAGAAAAGACGATTTTTACACTTTCACGCTTTACACTAACAAACACATCTCTTTCTGGATGCGAACATGAATCTTTGGATAGAAATACGTGTGTCCACACGAATTTGACATTTTTTTAAGAAAGTAGAGAGATCCGATGGAATTTGTGGATTTTATTAATGATTATAGAGCTTAAAATCTCGCAAAAACCAAAATTATTTAGAAATTTTGTCTGAGTGGAAAATCGCAACGAGTGATAAAATGAGGTCTCATTGTGAATGTTAAACCCATTCAGGAAGAATTAGCACAATCGGTTGGAATTTGTAGGTTTTATTAATGTATATACGAAAAAACGCATTTCTAGCTCGAGAAACGATGATTTTTCCACTTTAACGATTTACACAAACAAACTCATATCTTTCTGGACGCGAACATGAATGTTTGGATAGAAATACATGTGTCCATACGAATTTGATATATTTTTTTAAGAAACTAGAGAAATCGGATGGAACTTATAGATTTTATTCATGATTATATACCTCAAAATCTCGCAAAAACCAAAATTTTGAGAAATTTTGTCTGAGTGGAAAATCGAAACGAGTGATCAAAAGCGGTATCCTTTGAATGTTGAATCAAATCAGAAAGAATTAACACAATCGGTTGGAATTTGTAGGTTTTATTAATGTATATATGAAAAAACGCATTTCTAGCTCGAGAAACGACGATTTTTCCACTTTAACGTTTTACACTAACAAACACACATCATTCTGGATGCGAGCATGAATCTTTGAATAGAAATACGTGTGTCCACACGAATTTGAAATTTTTTTAAGAAACTAGAGAAATCCGATAGAATTTGTAGATTTTATTCATGATTATATAGCTTAAAATCTCGTAAAAACCAAATTTTTAGAGATATTTTGTTTGAGAGGAAAATCGAAACGAGTGATAAAATGCGGTCTCATTGTGAATGTTAAACCCATTCTCACTAGAATTAACACAATCGGTTGGTGTTTGTAGGTTTTATTAATGTATATATGAAAAAACGCATTTCTAGCTCGAGAAACACTGATTTTTCCACTTTAAAGATTTACATTAACAAACACACTTCTTTGTGGATGCAAACATGAAACTTAGGATAGAAATACGTGTGTCCACACGAATTTGACATTTTTTTTTAGGAAACTAGACAAATCCGATGGAATTTGTAGATTTTATTCATGATTATATAGCTTAAAAACACGCAAAAAGCAAATATTTAGAGAAATTTTGTTTGAGTGGAAAATCGAAACGAGTGATAAAAGGCGGTCTCATTGTGAATGTTAAACCCATTCAGGAAGAATTAGCACAATCGGTTGGAATTTGTAGGTTTTATTAATGTATATACGAAAAAACGCATTTCTAGCTCGAGAAACAACGATTTTTCCACTTTAACGATTTACACTAACCTACTCAGATCTTTCTGGACGCGAACATGAATCTTTGGATAGAAATACGTGTGTCCACACGAATTCATTATTTTTTTAAGAAACTAGACAAATCCGATGGAATTGTTAGATTTTCTTCATGTTTATATAGCTTAAAATCTCGTAAAAAGCAAATTTTTAGAGAAATTTTGTTTCAGTGGAAAATCGAAACGAGTGATAAAAGGCGGTCTCATTGTCAACGTAAAATGCATTCAGGAAGAATTAGCACAATCGGTTGGAATTTGTAGGTTTTAATAGGATATAAATGAAAAAATACATTTCTAGCTCGAGAAACGACGATTTTTCCACTTTAACTATTTACACTAACAAACACACCTCTTTCTGGATGCGAACATGAATCTTTGGATAATAATACGTGTGTCCACACGAATTTGACATTTTTTTAAGAAACCAGAGAAATCCGATAGAATTTGTAGATTTTATTCATGATTATATGACTTAAAATCTCGCCAAAACCAAATTTTAGAGAAAATTTGTTTGAGAGGAAAATCGAAACGAGTGATAAAATGCAGTCTCATTGTGAATGTTAAACCCATTCAGAAAGAATTAACACAATCGGTTGGAGTTAGTGGGTTTTAATAACGTATATGTGAAAGAACGCATTTCTAGCTCGAGAAAAGACGATTTTTCCACTTTAACGCATTACACTAAGAAACACAACTCTTTCTGGACGCGAACATCAATTTCTGGATAGAAATACATGTGTCCACACGAATTTGATATTTTTTTAAGAAAGTAGAAAAATCATATAGAATATGTAGTTTTTATTCATGATTATAGAGCTTAAATTCTCGCAATAACTAAATTTTTAGAGAAATTTTGTCTTAGTGGAAAATCGAAACGAGTGATAAAAAGCGGTCTCTTTGTGAATGTTAAACCCATTCAGAAAGAATTAACGCAATCGGTTGGAATTTGCAGGTTTTATTAATGTGTATATATGAAAAAACGAATTTCTACCTCGCGAAACGACGATATTTCCTCTTTAACGATTTACACTAACAAACACACCTCTTTCTGGATGCGAACATGAATCTTTGGATAGATATACGTGTGTCCACACGAATTTGACATTTTTTTAAGAAACTAGAGAAATCCGATGGAATTTGTAGATTTTATTCATGATTATATAGCTTAAATTCTCGTAAAAAGCAAATATTTAGAGAAATTTTGTTTGAGCGGAAAGTCGAAACGAGTGATACCAGGCGGTCTCACTGCCAATGTTAAACCCACTCAGGAACAATTAGCAGAATCGGTTGGAATTTTTAGTTGTTATTAATGTATTTAGGAAAAAACGCATTTCTAGCTCGAGAAACGACGATTTTTCCACTTTAACGATTTACACTAACAAACTCATATCTTTCTGGACGCGAACATGAATCTTTGGATAGAAATACGTTTGTCCACACGAATTTTATATATTTTTAAGAAACTAGAGAAATCCGATAGAATTTGTAGATTTTATTCATAATTATATAGCTTACAATCTAGTAACAACCAAATTTTTAGAGAAATTTTGTTGGAGAGAAAAATCGAAACGAGTGATAAAATGCGGTCTCATTGTGAATGTTAAACCCATTCTCACCAGAATTAACACAATCGTTTGGAATTTGTAGGTTTTATTAATGTACATATGACAAAACGCATTTCTAGCTCGAGATACGACGATTCTTCCACTTTAACGATTTACAATAACAAACACACCTCTTTCAGGATGCGAACATGAAACTTTGCATAGAAATACGTGTGTCCACACGAATTTGATATATTTATTAAGAAACTAGAGAAATCCGATGGAATTTGTAGAATTTATTCATAACTATATAGCTTAAAATCTCGCCAAAAACCAAATTTTAGAGAAATTTTGTTTGAGAGGAAAATCGATACGAGTGATAAAATGCAGGCTCACTGTGAATGTTAAACCCATTCAGAAAGCATTAGCACAATCGGTTGGAATTTGTATGTTTTATTAATGTATAAACAAAAAAAAAAACGTATTTGTACGTCGAGAAACGACGATATTTCCACTTTAACGCATTACACTAACAAACACACCTGTTTCTGGACGCGAACTTCAATCTTTGGATAGAAATACGTGTGTCCACACGAATTTGATATTTTTTTAAGAAACTAGAGAAATCCGATGGAATTTGTAGAATTTATTCATAACTATATAGCTTAAAATCTCGCCAAAACCAAATTTTAGAGAAATTTTGCTAGAGTGGAAAATCGAAACGAGTGATAAAGAGCGGTCTCATTGTGAATGTTAAACCCATTCAGAAAGAATTAGCACAATCGCTTGGAATTTGTAGGTTTTAATAATGAATATATGAATTTATCGCATTTCTAGTTCGAGAAACGACGATTTTTCCACTTTAACGATTTACTCTAACAAACACAACTCTATCTGCATGCGAACATGAATCTTTGGATAGAAATACGTGTGTCCACACGAATTTGACATTTTTTAAATAAACTAGTGAAATCCGATAGAATTTGTAGATTTTATTCATGATTATTTAGCTTAAAATCTCGTAAAAACCAAATTTTTAGAGAAATTTTGTTTGAGAGGAAAATCGAAACGAGTGATAAAATGCGGTCTCATTGTGAATGTAAACCCATTCTCATCAGAATTAACACAATCGGTTGAATTTATAGGTTTTTTTAATGTATATACGAAAAAAAGCATTTCTAGATCGAGAATCGACGCTTTTTCGACTTTTTACAATACAAAACAAACGCATAGATTTCTGGAAGCGAACATGACACTTTGGATAGAAATGCGTGTGTACACACGAATTTGACATTCTTTTAAGAAACCAGAGAGATCCGATTGGATTGGTAGATTATTTTCATGATTATATACCTTAAAATATCGCAAAAACCAAATTTTTGTAGAAATTTTTTATTAGTGGAAAATCGAAATGAGTGATAAAATGCTGTTTCTTTGTGAATGATAAACCCATTCAGAAAGAATTAGCACAATCGGCGTCAATTTGTAGGTATTATTAATGTATGTCCAAAAAAACAAATTTCTAGCCCGAGAAACGACGATTTTTCCACTTATTACCATACACTAGCAAACGCATGTATTTCTGGAAGCGATTAAGAATCTTTGGATAGAACTACGTGTGTAAACACGAATTTGAATTTTTTTAAGAAACTAGAGAAATCCGACGGGATTTGTAGATTTAATTCATGATTATATAGCTTAAAATCTCGCGAAAACCAAATTTTTAGACAAATTTTATATGAGTGGAAAATCGAAACGAGTGAAAAAATGCTGTTTCATTGTGAATGTTAAACCCATTCAGAAAGAATTAGCACAATCGGTTTCAATTTGTGTATTTAATTAATGTATATCCGAAAAAACGCATTACTGGCCCAAGAAACGACAATTTTTTCATTTTTTACAATACACTAGCAAACGCATATATTTCTGGACGCGAACATGAAACTTTGGATAGAAATACGTGTGTACACACGTATTTGATATTTTTTTTTTTAAACCAGAGAGATCCGATGGAAATTGTAAATTTTATTCAACATTATCTAGCTTAAAATCTAGCAAAGAACATATTTTTAGGGAAATTTTGTATGAGTTGAAAATCGAAACGAGTGTTAAAATGCGGTTTCATTGTGAATCCTAAAGGCATTCAGAAAGGATAAGCACAATCGCTTGGAATCTGTAGGTTTTATTAATGTATATATGAAAAAACGCATTTCCAGTCCGAGAAAGTAAGTTTTTTCCACTTTTTGCAAAACACTAGCAAACGCATATATTTCTGGAAGCGAACATGAATCTTTGGATAGAATTAGGTGTGTACACACGAATTTGACATTCTTTTAAGAAACCAGAGAGATCCGATTGAATTTGTAGATTTTATTCATGATTATATAGCTTAAAATCTCGCAAAAACCAAATTTTTAGAGAAATTTTGTATGAGTGGAAAATCGAGGCGAGTCATAAAATACTGTTTCATTGTGAGTGTTAAACCCATTCAGAAGGAATTAGCACAATGGGTTTCAATTTGTAGGTTTTATTAATCTATATAAAAAAAACGCATTTCTAGCCCGAGAAACGACGATTTTTCCACTTTTTGCCATACACTACCAACGCATATTTCTGGACGCGAACAAGAATCTTTTGATAGAACTACGTGTGTACACACGAATTTGACATTTTTTTAAGAAACTAGAGAAATCCGATGGCATTTGTAGATTTTATTCATGATTATATAGCATTAAACTCTCGCAAAAACGAAATTTTAGAGAAATTTTAAATGAGTGGAAAATCGAAACGAGTGATAAAATGCTGTTTCACTGTGAATGTTAAACCTATTCAGAAAGAATTAGCACAATCGGTTTCAATTTGTAGGTTTTATTAATGTATGTACGAAAAAACGCATTTCTACCCCGAGAGACGACGATTTCTCCACTTATTACCATACTCTAGCAAACGCATATCTTTCTAGACGAGAACAAGAATATTTGGATACTAATACGAGTGTACACACGAATTTGACTTTCTTTTAAGAAACCAGAGAGATCCGATGGGATTTGTGGATTTTTTTGCATGATTATATAGTTTAAAATCTCGCAAAAACGAAATTCATAGAGAAATTTTGTATGAGCGGAAAATCAAGGCGAGTGATAAAATCCGGTTTCATTGTGAATGTTAAACCCATTCAGAAAGAATTAGCACAATCGGTTTCAATTTGTAGGTTTTATTAATGTATATACGAAAAAACGCATTTCTAGCTCGAGAAACGACGATTTTTCCACTTATTGCCCTACAGTATCTAACGCATATATTTCTGGAAGCGAACATGAATCTTGGGATAGAAATAGGTGTGTACACACGAATTCGATATTCCTTTAAGAAACCAGAGAGATCCGATTGGATTTGTAGATTTTATTCATGATTATATAGCTTAAAATCCCGCGAAAACCAAATTTTTTTTAGATATTTTGTATGACTGCTAAATTGAAGCCAGTCATAAAATACGGTTTCATTGAGAATGTTAAAAACATTCAGCAAAAATTAGCAGAATCGCTTTGAATTTGTAGGTTATATTATTGTATATATATGAAAAAAAGCATTTCTAGCCCGAGGAACGACGATTTTTCCACATATTACCACACACTAGCATAAGCATATATTTCAGGGCGTGAACAAGTATCTTTGAATTGAAATACGTGTGTACACAGGAAATTGACATTTTTTTTAGAAACTAGAGAAATCTGATGGGATTTGTAGATTCTATTCTTGATTATATAGCATAAAATCTCGCAAAAACCAAATTTTTAGAGGAATTCTAAATGAGTGGAAATTCGAAACGAGTGATAAAATGCTGTTTCGTTGTGAATGTTAAACCCATTCAGAAAGAATTAGCATAATCGGTTTAAATTTGTAGGTTTTATTAATGTATATACGAAAAGACGCATTTCTGGCCCGAGAAACAACTATTTTTCCACTTTTTGCCATACACTACCAACGCATATATTTCTGGCCGCGTACAAATATCTTTGGATAGAAATACGTGTGTACAAACGAATTTAACATTTTTTTAAGAAACTAGAGAAATCCGATGGGATTTTTAGATTTTATTCATGATTATATAGCTTAAAATCTCGCAAAAACCAAAAATTAAAAAAAAAAATTATAAGAGTGGAAAATCAAAACGAGTGATAAAATGCTGTTTCATTATGAATGTAAACCCATTCAGATAGAATTACCAAAATCGTTTGGAATTTGCAGGTTTTATTAATGTATATAGGAAAAAAAGCATTTCTACCCCGACAAACGGCGATTTTTCCACTTTTTACCATACTCAAACAAACGCATATATTTCTGGACGCGAACAAGAATCTTTGGATAGAAATACGTGTGTACACACGAATTTGAATTTGTTTAGGAAATAGAGATGTCCGAATGGCTTTGTAGAATTTATTCATGATTATATAGCTTAAAATCTCGCAAAAAACAAATTTTTAGAGATATTTTATGTCAGTGGAAAATCGAAACGAGTGATATAATGCTGTTTCATTGTAAATGTTAACTCATTCAGACATTCAGATAGAAATAGCACAATCGTCTGGAATTTGCTGGTTTTATTAAGTATATGTAGGAAAAATAAACATTTCTAGCCCGAGAAACGGCGATTTTTCCACCTATTACCATACACTAGCAAACGCATATATTTCTGGACGCGAACATGAATCTTTTGATAGAAATATGTGTGTTCACACGAATTTAACTCTTTTTTAAATAACCTGAGAGATCCGATGGGATTTGTAGATTTTATTCATGATTATATACCTAAAAATCTCAAAAAGAAAAAAAACAAGAAATTTTTAGAGAAATTTTGAAAGAGTGGAAAATCGAAGCCAGTGATAAAAAGCGGTTCCATTGTGAATGTTAACCCCATTCAGAAAGAATTAGCACAATCGGTTTCAATTTGTAAGTATTATTAATGTATATACAAAAAACGCATTTCTAGCCCGAGAAACGATGATTTTTCCATTATTACCATACACTAGCAAATGCATATATTTCTGGACGCGAACAAGAACATTTGGATAGATATACGTGTGTACACAGGAATTTGACTTTCTTTTAAGAAACCAGAGATATCCGATGTGATTTGTAGATTTTTTTCATAATGATATAGCTTAAAATCTCGCAAAAACCAAGCCCATACAGAAATTTTGTATGAGTGGAAAATCGAAGGGAGTGATAAAATGCGGTTCCATTGTGAATGTTAAACCCATTCAGAATGAATTAGCACAATCGGTTTCAATTTGTAGGTTTTATTAATGTAAATACGAAAAAACGCATTTCTAGGCCGATAAACGACGATTTTTCCACTTATTACCATACACTAGCAAACGCATATATTTCTGGACGGGAACAAGAAACTTTGGATAGAAATACCTGTGTATACACGAATTTGACTTTTTTTTTTAACTAGAAAAATCCGAAGAGATTTGTAGATTATATCCATGATCATATAGCTCAAAATCTCGCAAAAACCAAATTTTTAGTGAAATTTTATATGAGTGGTAAATCGAAAGAAGTGATATAATGTTGTTTCATTGTGAATTTTAAATCCATTCAGAAAGAATTAGCACAATCTGTTACAATTTGCAGGTTTTATTAATGTATATACGAAAAAACGCATTTCTAGCCCGAGAAACGACGATTTTTTCACTTATTACCGTACATTAGCAAACGCATATATTCCTGGAAGCGAACAAGAATCTTTGGATAGAAATAGGTGTGTATACACGAATTTGACATTCTTTTAAGAAACTAGAGAGATCCGATGGTATTTGTAGGTTTTTTTGATGATTATATAGCTTAAAATCTCGCAAAAACCAAATTTTTAGAGAAATTTTAAATGAGTGGAGAATCGAAAGAAGTGATATAATGCTGTTTCATTGTGAATTTTAAACCCGTTCAGAAAGAATTAGCACAATCGCTTGAAATTTGTAGGTTTTATTAATGTATATATGAAAAAACGCATTTCTAGCCCGAGAAAAGACAATTTTTCCACTTATTACCATACACTAGCAAACGCATATATTTCTGGACGCGAACATGAATCTTTGGATAGAAATAGGTGTGTACACACGAATTTGTCTTTCTTTTAAGAAAACAGAGAGATCCGATGGGATTTATAGATTTTATTCATGATTATATACCTAAAAATCTCGCAAAAACCATATTTTTACAGAAATTTTGTATCAGTGGAAAATCGAAGAGAGTGATAAAATCGGGTTTCATTGTGAATGTTAAACCCATTCAGAAAGAATTAGCACAATCGGTTTCAAGTTGTAGGTTTCATTAATGTAAATAGGAAAAAACGAATTCCTAGCCCGAGAAACGACGTTTTTGCCACTTATATCCATACACTAGCAAACGCATATATTTCTGGACGTCCCGGGCCAGGTCGATGGCATTTAAGTGTGCTTAAATGCGACAGGCTCATGTCAGTAGATTTACTGGCATGTAAAAGAACTCCTGCGGGACAAAATTCCGGCACATCCGGCGACGCTGATATAACCTCTGCAGTTGCGAGCGTCGTTAAATAAAACATAACGATGTTTTCTGGACGCGAACATGAATCTTTGGATGCAAATAGCTGTGTACACACGAATTTGACATTATTTTAAGAAACCAGAGAGCCGATGGGATTTGTAGTTTTTATTCATGATTATATAGCTTAAAATCTCGCAAAAACCAAATTGTTAGAGAAATTTTGTAGGAGTGGAAAATCGAAATGAGTGATAAAATGCGGTTTCATTGTGAATGTTAAGGCCATTCCGAAAGAATTAGCACAATCGCTTGGAATTTGTAGTTTTATTAATGTATATAGTCAAAAACACATTTCTAGCCCGAGAAACGACAATTTTTCCACTTTTTACCATACACTAGCAAACTCATATATTTCTGGACGCGAAAATGAATCTTTGGATAGATATAGGTATGTACACACGAATTTGATCTTCTTCTAAGAAACCAGAGAGATCCGATAGGAATTGTAAAATCTCGCAAAGACCATATTTTTAGGGAAATTTTGTAAAAGTGAAAAATCGAAACGTGTGATAAAATGCGGTTTCATTGTGAATGTTAAAGCCATTGAGAAAGAATTAGCACAATCGCTTTGAATTTGTAGGTTTTGTTAATATATTGTGACAGCGACGTGAGATTCGAACTCACGACCAGCGTCTCGCAAGAGAGAAGATCGCGCGGAGCACTTTGGGATGGCGCGCGGCGGAGAGGGGAAAGGGCCAACGCTGCGAGAGAGTTCAGAGAGAGTGCGCGCGCATCTGGTGCTTGTAGAGAGGAGAGGGCTCTGGATTTTTCTGGAGTGCCATCTCTAGAGACGCGTGGAACTTTCGAGGCTACGTCGCTGTGGTTATAAATTAAGGACGCGAAGGAACGACAGCAGTTTTCAGTTGATTAGTCAGCCAGTCAGTGAGAAAGCCAGAGCAAGAAAGCCAGTCTTGTGTACCGGAGTTCGACTCGAGTGTGCGTCCGCAACTGTATCAGCATCCGAAGGCCTGAGTTCGAGTGCAGTGGACCGCAGTTGGAGGGATCTGAGTTCGAGTGCAGTGGACCGCAGTTGGAGGGACCCTAGTTCGAGTGCAGTGAACTGTCTCTGAAGGTCTGTGGTTCGAGATACTGTGAACTCGAGTGACTGAGATAGAAGAACTGTGAACTGAGAATTGATAGTTCTGATTTGTAAATAGTGCTTTGTAAATATTAGTTAAGATTAACAGTTCATTGTTGTTCGTACTAGTCCAAGTAAATTGTCATTGTCGTCGGTGGAGTTTTATAACGAATATTGTGTAGAGTGAAAATCCAATTGTTGACGAGAGCGTTTAAGGCGAATTGTAGAAAGGAATTATTGTTGTGACGAATAAATTACATTGTTGTTACTAATAAAATTCACATTGGTGTCAGAATCGGGACATTATCGACTATGGAGAACCTACAGCAAATCCTGCAAGCCATCGCGGAAATGAAAGCTGAAATGAAAAACGACATAAGTGCAGTAAAAGCAGAAATGAAGAACGATATCAGTGAAGTAAAAGATAACATGAACGACATGAACAGGCACATCAGTGAAGTTAAGAACGACATAAGTGAAGTGAAAACGGAGATGAAAAGTGACATAAGCGGAGTGAAAGGCGACAAAAGCGGAGTGAAAGACGACGTCACTACGCAAATTGAAAGCGTTTCGGCCCACGTATATGGAATTGTCGCCATCGTGAAAGACGAACTCAAAGCCGATCTTGACAACCTAAACAAGAATTTTACAACTATAAACGAGACAGTAACCGAATTGAGACAGGAGGTAGACCATTTCGACGGCAAAATCCGCGATCTCGAGCGTCGTCAGGAGCGGACGAGCGAGTTGCTGGACAAGACGAGTGAGGTGATGGACAAACACGCCGAGGAAAAGAAGCACATACTCACGTTGATGGACCGACATGCTGAAGAAAACAAGCACATCCTCGCGTTGGTGGATCGCCAGGCTAGAGAACAGAAACAGATAGTTGCCGAGGAGGTTCGACGTGCCATGCAAGAAGCGGCCACAGAGTTGAGGGCTCCATATAGTGGCCCTGCGGAACCATCGCCTTCAGCCAGACATTACAACGTCAACACACCGAAGTTCGACGGTACGACGTCTTGGGCGATATTCCGTCGCCAGTTCGAGACCATCGCAGAGCACAATGGGTGGACGCCAGCAGAGAAAACTACTCAGCTGCTGGCCGCGCTTCAGGGACAGGCGTCGGAGATTCTTCACAGCGTTCCAGAAGATGGGACAGCCGCTGAGATAATGGCGGCCTTGGAGGGACGTTATGGTGACCATCAACTTGCTGCAGCATTCAGGACCCAACTGAAAACGAGGGTCCAACAGTCAGGCGAGTCCCTGCAAGAATTCGCGATGGCGGTGGAACAACTTGCCCATAAGGCCCTCAGGGGCCTACCTAATGACTTCATCGCTGGAGAGGCGGCCTACACCTTCGGCAGTGGAGTTCGAGACCCCGAAATCAGACAACAGCTACTCCTGGCAGAGCATCTTACCATCAACGCAGCTCTGGCGGCGGCCCTCAGGATGGAGGCAGCCAAGTTGGCGGCGGGAGTCTCCACACCGCACTGGATCAGGAGCGTCACGGCGACGGATGCTGGGGGGCGCCAACCGAAGCCACCCGAGCTTCAGTCAACGGAGCGGCGTGACGACGGGCGCCCACCTGCTGGTCCTGTGGCAAACCGGGACACTTGAGAAGGGACTGTGACCAATCAGGCCACAGGCAGGAGAGAGAGGTGGCCGACGCCGAGGAGCGCCAGCAGTCAACGGAGCGGCGGAGACGACGGGCGCCCACCTGCTGGTCCTGCGGCAGACCGACCGGGATATCTGAGAAGGGACTGTGACCGATCTGGCCACAAGCAGGAGAGAGAGGTGGCCGACGTCAAGGAGCGCCAACAGTCAACGGAGCGGCGGAGACGACGGGCGCCCACCTGCTGGTCCTGCGGGAGACCGGGACACCTAAGGAAGGACTGCGACCGCTCTGGCCACCGGCCGGAGAGAGAGGTGGCTGACACCGTGAGAAACCAACAGTCGCCTGAGCAACGGAGATGACGGGTGCCCACCTGCTGGTCCTGCGGTGAACCTGGGCACCTGCGGAGGAGTTGCGACCGACCTGGCAACAGTCAGGAGAGAGAGGGGGCCGATGCTAGGAGGAGCACGTCGGCGCCAACATCACCGTCCCCTCGGCTCGTCCTGAAACCGGTCGACAGAAGATGCGACGATGGGCTGATTGCTGAAGGACGGATAAGAGGCCGTCATGCAGAGTACTGGTGGACACCGGGGTGATGCTCACTATCGCCAGACCAGACGTCGTGCGGGGCCTACCTGGGAGGACGCCGCTGCGCCAATATGAGCTACGGACTGCTTCAGGCGAGAGCTTGCCCATCCAGAGAGAGGTCTTCCTGGACCTGACCTTGGGGAAGAGGAAACTGGAGATGTGGGTGTTCGTCGCCAACATCACCAAGGACGTCGTCCTGGGACTCGACGCCATGCGGTTACTCGATGCGACGGTGGACGTCGGCGCCGTATACTCTGTCTTGGTCGGGATGAAGTGTTCCTGATGGACGCCGAAGACCAACCCTTGGCCGGCGAGCTCTCCTTGGAGGGCCAAGTAGAAAAGCAAGACGGCGCCCACGCAGTACGAGTATCGCTGCCCAGCCAAGCCAAGGATGGGGTGGCGCCACCATAAGGAGGGAGCAGCCGAAGGACCCCAAACGATGGACCGACTAGCAGCCTACCAAGGGACTGCCCGAGACGAGCAGTCCTAAGGAGGGAGCAATGTGACAGCGACGTGAGATTCGAACTCACGACCAACGTCCCGCAAGAGAGAAGGTCGCGCGGAGCACTTTAGGATGGCGTGCGGCGGAGAGGGGAAAGGGCCAACGCGGCGAGAGAGTGGAGAGAGAGTGCGCGCGCATCTGGTGCCGGTAGAGAGGAGAGGGCTCTGGATTTTTCTGGAGTAACCATCTCTAGAGACGCGTGGAACTTTCGAGGCTACGTCGCTGTGGTTATAAATTAAGGACGCGAAGGAACGACAGCAGTTTTCAGTTGATTAGTCACCCAGTCAGTGAGAAAGCCAGAGCAAGAAAGCCAGTCTTGTGTACCGGAGTTCGACTCGAGTGTGCGTCCACAATTGTATCAGCATCCGAAGACCGGAGTTCGAGTGCAGTGGACCGCAGTTGGAGGGACCTGAGTTCGAGTGCAGTGGACCGCAGTTGGAGGGACCCGAGTTCGAGTACAGTGAACTGTCTCTGTAGGTCTGTGGTTCGAGATACTGTGAACTCGAGTGACTGAGATAGAAGAACTGTGAACTGAGAACTGATAGTTCTGATTCGTAAATAGTGCTTTGTAAATATTAGTTAAGATTAACAGTTCATTGTTGTTCGTACTAGTCCAAGTAAATTGTCATTGTCGTCGCTGGAGTTTTATAACGAATATTGTGTTGAGTGAAAATCCAGTTGTTGACGAGAGCGTATAAGGCGAATTGTAGAAAGGAATTATTGTTGTGACGAACAAAGTACAATGTTGTTACTAATAAAATTCACCTCCTCTTATTACCATACACTAGCAAACGCATATATTTCTGGAAGCGAAAATGAAACTTTGGATAGAAATAGGTGTGTACACACGAATTTGACACTACTTTAAGAAACCAGAGAGATCCGATTGGTTTTGTAGATTTTTTCATGAATATATAGCTTAAAATCTGGCAAAAACCAAATTTTATTGAGAAATTTTCGTATGAGTGGAAAATCGAGGCGAGTATTAAATACTGTTTCATTGTGAATGTTAAACCCATTCCCAAAGAATTAGCATAATCGGTTTCAATTTGTAGGTTTTATTAATGTATGTAACAAAAACGCATTTCTAGCCCGAGAAACGACAATTTTTCCACTTATTACCATACTCTAGCAAACGCATATTTTTCTGGACGCGAACAAGAATCTTTGCATAGAAATACGTGTGTACACACGTATTTTACTTTTTTTTAAGAAACTAGAGAAATCCGATGGGATTTGTAGGTTTTATTCCTGATTATATAGCATAAAATCTCGCAAAAACCAAATTTTTAGAGAAATTCTAAATGAGTGGAAAATCGAAAAGAGTGATAAAATGCTTTTTCGTTGTGAATGTTAAACCCATTCAGAAAGAATTAACACAATCGGTTTAAATTTTTAGGTTTTATTATTATATATTTGAAAAAATGTATTTCTAGCCCGAGAAACGACTATTTTTCCAGTTTTTACAATACACTAGCAAACGCATAGGTTTCTGGACGCGAAGATTAAACTTTGGTTAGAAATACGTGTGTACACACGAATTTGACATTCTTTTAAGGAACCAGAGAGATTCGATGGGATTTGTGGATTTTTTTCATGATTATATAGCTTAAAATCTAGAAAAAACAAAATTTTTAGAGATATTTAGTAAGAGTGGAAAATCGAGGCGAGTCATAAAATACGGTTTCATTGTGATTGTTAAAGCCATTCAGAAAGAATTAGCATAATCGTTTGGAATTTGTAGCTTTTATTAATATATATATATATGTATATATATATATATATTTTTTTTAAACGCATTTCTAGCCCGAGAAAAGACGATTTTTCCACTTATTGCCATACTGTAGCAAACGCATATATTTCTGGAGCGAACATGAAACTCTGGATAGAACTAGGAGTGTACACACGAATTTAACATTCTTTTAAGAAACCAGAGAGATCCGATTGGTTTTGTAGATTTTATTCTTCATTATATAGCTTAAAATTTCGCAAAAACCAAATTTTTTAGAGAAATTTTGTAAGAGTGGAAAATCGAGGCGAGTCAGAAAATACGGTTTCAGTGTGAATGTTAAACCCATTCAGAGAGAATTAGGACAATCGGTTTCAATTTCCAGGTTTTATTAATTTATATACGAAAAAACGCATTTCTAGCCAGAGAAACGACGATTTTTCCACTTTTTGCCATACACTAACAACGCATTTTTTTCTGGCCGCGATCAAGAATCTTTGGATAGAAATACGTGTGTAAACACGAATTTGATATTTTTTAAAGAAACTACAGAAATCTGATGGGATTTGTAGATTTTATTCATGATTATATAGCTTAAAATCTCGTAAAAACCAAAAATTAAAAAAAAAATTTATATGAGTGGAAAATCGAAAGGAGTGATAAAATGCTGTTTCATTGTGAATGTTAACCGATTCAGATAGTATTAGCACAATTGTTTGGAATTTGCAGGTTTTATTAATGTATCTAGGAAAAAAAGCATTTCTAGCCCGAGAAACGGCGATTTTTCCACTTTTTTCCATACACCAGCAAACGCATATATTTCAGGACGCGAACAAGAATCCTTGGATAGAAATACGTGTGTACACACGAATTTGACATTTTTTAGGAAACTAGAGAAATCCGAAGGGATTTGTAGGTTTTATTCATGATTATATAGCTTAATATCTCGCAAAACCAAATTTTTAGAGAAATTTTATACGAGTGGAAAATCGAAACGAGTGAAATAATGCTGTTTCATTGTGAATGTTAACCCATTCAGATAGAATTAGCACAATCGTTTTTAATTTGCAGGTTTTATTAAGTATATGTAGGAAAAAAAGCATTTTTTGCCAGAGAAACGGCGATTTTTCCATTTATTTCCATACACCAGCAAACGCATAAATTTCTGGACGCGAACATGCATCTTTGGATAGAAATACTTGTGTACACACGAATTTGACTTTCTTTTAAATAACCAGAGAGATCCGATGGGATTTGTAGATTTTATTCATGTTTGTATACCTAAAAATTAAAAAAAAAAAAAAAAAAAAAAAAAAAACAAATTTTTAGAGAAATTTTGTATGAGTGGAAAATCGAAGCGAGAGATAAAATGCGGTTCCATTGTGAATGTTATAACCATTCAGAAAGAATTAGCGCAATCGGTTTCAATTTGTATGTTTTCTTAATGCAAATAGGGAAAAACGCATTTCTAGCACGAAAAACGACAATTTTTCCATTTATTTCTATACACTAGCAAACGCATATATTTCAGGACGCGAACAAGAACCTTTGGATAGAAATACGTGTGTACACATGAATTTGACATTCTTTTAAGAAACTAGAGAAATCCGATGGGATTTGTAGATTTTATTCATGATTATATAGCATAAAATTTCGAAAAATCCAAATATTTAGAGAAATTTTAATAGAGTGGAAAATCGAAACGATTTATAAAATACAGTTTCATTGTGAATTTTAAACCCATTCAGAAAGAATTATCACAAACGGTTTCAATTTGTAGGTTTCATTAATTTATATAGGCAAAAACGCATTTCTAGCCTGAGAAACGACGATTTTTCCACTTATTTCCATACACTAGCAAACGCATATATCTCTGCCCGCGAACATGAAACTTTGGATAGAAATGCGTGTGTACACACGAATTTGACATTCTTTTAAGAAACCAGAGAGATCCGATGGGATTTATAGTTTTTTATTCATGATTATATAGCTTAAAATCTCGCAAAAACCAAATATTAAGAGAAATTTTAAATGATTGGAAAATCGAAACGAGTGATAAAATGCTGTTTCATTGTGAATGTTAAACCCATTCAGAAGGTATTAGCAGAAACGCTTGGACTTTGATGGTTTTATTAAAGTACATAGAAAAAAAAACCCTTTTCTAGCCCGACAAACAACAATTTTTCCACTTATAGCCATACACTAGCAAACGCATATATTTCTGGACGTGAACATGAATCTTTGGATATAAATAATTGTGTACACACGAATGTAATATTCTTTAAAGAAATCAGAGAGATCCGACGGGATTTGTAGATTTTATTCAAGATTATATGGCTTAAAATCTCGCAAAAACCAAATTTTTTAGAGGAAATTTGTATTAGTGCAAAATCGAAACGAGTGATAAAATGTGGTTTCATTGTGAATGTTAAACCCATTCAGAAAGAATTAGCACAATCGCTTGGAATTTGTAGGTTTTATAAATGTATATAGGAAAAAACGCATTTCTGACCCGAGAAATGAAGATTTTTCCACTTTTTACAATACACTAGCAAACGCATATATTTCTGGACGCGAACATGAGTCTTTGGATAGAAATAGGTGTGTGCACACGAATTTAACTTTCTTTTAAGAAACCAGAGAGATCCGATGGGATTTGTAGATTTTATTCATTATTTTCTACCTAAAAATCTCGCAAAAACCAAATGTTTAGAGAAATTTTGTACCAGTCGAAAATCGAGACGAGTGATAAAATCCGGTTTGATTGTGGATGTTAAACCCAATCAGAAAGAATTAGCACAATAGGTTTCAATTTGTAGGTTTTATTAATGTATATACGAAAAAACCGTTTCTAGCCCGAGAAACGACGATTTTTCCACTTATTACCATACTCTAGCAAACGCATATATTTCTGGACGCGAACAAGAAACTTCATATAGAAATACGTGTGTACGCACGAATTTGACATATTTTTAAGAAACTGGAGAAATCCGATGGGATTTGTAGATTTCATTCATGATTATACAGCTTAAAATCTCGCAAAAACCAAATTTTTGAGAAATTTTATATACGTGGAAAATCGAAACGAGTGATAAAATGCCGTTTCATTGTGAATGTTAAACCCATTAAGAAAGATTTAGAGCAATCATTTTCAATTTGTATGTTTTATTAATGCAAATATGGAAAAACGCATTTCTAGCAAGAAAAACGACGATTTTTCCACTTATTTCTATACATTAGCCAACGCATATATTTCTGGACATGAACATGGATCTTTGGATTGAAATAGGTGTGCACACACGAATTTATCATTTTTTAAGAAACTATAGAAATCAGATGGGATTTGTAGGTTTTATTCATGATTATATAGCATAAAACCTCGCAAAAATCCACTTAAGAGAGCAATTTTCTTTCGGTGGAAAATCGAAACGAGTGATAAAAAGCTTTTTCGTTGTGAATGTTAAACCCATTCAGAAAGAATTAGCACAATCGGTTTCAATTTATAGGTTTTATTAATGAATATAAGAAAAAAAGAATTTCTAGCGCGAGAAACGACGCTTTTTACACTTTTTACAACACACTAGAAAACGCATAGATTTCTGGAAGCGAACATGACACTTTGGATAGAAATGCGTGTGTACACAAGAATTTGACATTCTTTTAAGAAACCAGAGAGATCTGATTGGATTGGTAGATTATTTTCATGATTATGCATTAAAATCTCGCAAAAACCAAATTCTTAGAGAAATTTTGTAAGAGTGGAAAACCGTGGCGAGTGATAAAACACGGTTTCATTGTGAAAGTTAAACCCATTCAGAAAGCATTAGCACAATCGGTTTCAATTTGTAGGTTTTATTAATGTATATACGAAAAAACGCATTTCTAGCCCGAGAAACCACGATTTTTACACTTACTACCATACACTAGCAAACGCATGTATTTCTGGACGCGAACATGAATCTTTGGATAGAAATACGTGTGTACAGACTAATTTGAGGTTTTTTTTAGGAAACTAGAGACATCCGATGGGATTTGTAGATTTTATTCCTGACCATATAGGTTAAAATCTCGCAAAAACCAGATATTTAGAGTTATTTTAAATGTGTAGAAAATCGAAACGAGTGGTAAAATGCTGTTTCGTTGTGAATGTTAAACCCATTCAGAAAGAATTAGCGCAATCGGTTTCAATTTGTATGTCTTATTAAAGCAAATATGGAAAAACGCATTTCTAGCCCCAAAAACGACGATTTTTCGACTTATTGCCATACAGAAGTAAACGCATATATTTCTGGACGTGAACATGAATCTTTGGATAGAAATAGGTGTGTACACAAGAATTTGACATTCCATTAAGAACCCAGAGAGATCCGATTGGATTTGTATATTTTATTTATGATTATATAGCTTAAAATCTCGCAAAAACCAAATTTTTTAGAGAAATTTTGAATGAGTGGAAAATGGAAGCGAGTCATAAAATACGGTTTTAGTGTGAATGTTAAACGCAATCAGAAAAAATTAGCACAATCGGTTTCCATTTGCAGGTTTTATTAATCTATATATATATATATATATATATATATATATATATATATATATATATATATATATGAAAAAACGCATTTCTAGCCCGAGGAACGACGATTTTTCCACTTATTACCATACCCTAGCAAACGCATATATTTCTGGACGCGAACAAGAAACTTTGGATTGAAATACGTGTGTACACACGAATTTAACATTTTTTAAAGAAACTAGGAAAATCCGGTGGGATTTGTATATTTTATTCATGATTATATAGCATAAAATCTCGCAAAAATCAAATTCTTAGAAAAATTCTAAACGAGTGGAAAATCGAAACGAGTGATAAAATGCTGTTTCGTTGTGAATGTTAAACCCATTAAGAAAGAATTATCACAATCGGTTTCAATTTGAAGGTTTTATTAATGTATATACGAAAAAACGCATTTCTAGCCCGAGAAACGACGATTTTTCCACATATTACCATTCACTAGCAAACGCATATACTTCTGGACGCGAACATGCATCTTCGGATAGAAATAGGTGTGTACACACGAATTTGACTTTCTTTTAAGAAACCAGAGAGATCCGATGGGATTTATAGATTTTATTCATGATCTGAAAAAAAATCTGAAAAAACCAAATTTTTGAAAAATTTTGTACGAGTGGAAAATCGAAGCGAGTGATAAAATGGGGTTCCATTGTGAATGTTAAACCCATTCAGAAAGAATTAGCACAATCGGTTTCAATTTGTAGGTGATATTAATGAATAAATACATGAAAAAACGCAATTTTAATAGAGTGGAAAATCGAAACGAGTAGTAAAATGCTGTTTCGTTGTGAATGTTAAAGCCATTCGGAAACAATTTGCACAATAGTTTTCAATTTTTAGGTTTTATTATCCTATATACGAAAAAACGCATTTCGAGCCCGAGAAAACACCATTTTTCCACTTACTACCCTACACTAGCAAAAGCATATATTTCAGGACGCGAACAAGAATCTTAGGATAGAAATACGTGTGTACACAGGAATTTAACATTTTTTTATGAAACTAGAGAAATCGGATGGGATTCGTAGATTTTATTCCTGATTATATAGCTTACAATCATCGAGAAGATAAGTGTAACGTGATCAAGCAGCGTAAGCGGATTCCTAGTCTCCATACGAAGGCAGTAAGGTTAGCGCACTCCAGAAGGAATGCTGACAATAACGGAACAAGAAGCACAGGTGTTAGAAAAAAGGCGAGTGGGGATAAAAATAGAAACCAAGAGTCAGGAAATGATAGGGAAGAAAGTAGTGAAAAGATTAAGGGTGCGAGTGTGAGTGGAAATCTAGGATGTGGAAGTGAAAGAGTGGGGGGAATAAAAGAGGAATAGAAGGAGAAGAAGAAGAAGGAAATAGAAAGAAAGACAGAGATAGAAATAAAGCAGAGACAAGCAGTAAAGAAAGGTCAGAACCTGCGACAGCTGAGGATATAGCAATGTTATTAGATACGATTAAAAAATGTGGGGATATGATCAAAAAGTGCTAGTAAAGGGTAATTGTAATTGTAAATGATAGAGAATATAGGGGAGAAAGAAAGTATATAAGCTGATGTGTAGAGAGAAATATAAGATTTATAGGAAGTGAGAGTATTGTGAAAGGTTTAGGTGTAAGTAGAATAGAGAGAAAATTGAAAGTGAGCGCAAATATGAATGAGTGAAAAGTGAAAAAGGGTTAAAAGAAATGAACAAGTGACAGCATAAAATTAGTACTGACATTTGAACGTTGGAACAGTAAATGAATATAAGAGACAGATAGGAGAAAAGGTCAAAGAACAAGTAAGGCAAATAATTCAATATGATAATTTCTAGAGAATAAGTGAAATTGAAATCTTAGTGAATAGTAGTTAGAGGAAAAAGGGGGTTTGAAAGGCATATATAAATTTAGATATATTACGATTAATGATCAAATAGAGAATAGCAAACGAAAAGTAGGAGAAATACTGAAAGGGAGATTGAACAAGTAATAATAAAAAAAGTACATAGTTTAATTGGTAGAAGTTGTGTAGACATGTACTGCAAATATGTGTTAATATAAGTGTTAATGGTGGCACCGGATACAGAAATGTGAGGTACACCATTACATGTAAAGAAGTGCTGTGACCAAATATATCAAATATATCAAATATATAGCTTAAAATCTCGCAAAATCCAAATTTCTAGAGAAATTTTCTATGGGTGGAAAATCGAAACGAGTGATAAAATGCCGTTTCATTGTGAATGTTAAACCCATTCAGAAAGAATTAACACAATCGGTTTCAATTTGTAGGTTTTATTAGTGTATATAAGAGAAAACGCATTTCTAGCCTGAGAAACGACGATTTTTCCACTTATTACCATACACTAGCAAACGCATATATTTCTGGAAGCGAACAAGAATCTTTGGATAGAAATACGTGTGTACACGCGAATTTGAAATTTTTTTATGAAACTAGAGAAATACGATGGGATTTTTAGATTTTATTCATGATTATGTAGCATAAAATCTAGCAAAAATCAAATTTTTGAGAAATTTTAAATGAGTGGATAATCGAAACGAGTGATAAAATGCTGCTTCATTGTGAATGTTAAACCCATTCAGGAAGAATCAGCACAATCGGTTTCAATTTCTAGGTTTTATTAATGTATATACGAAAAACCGAATTTCTAGGCCTGGAAACGACGATTTTTCCAGTTTTTACAATACTTTAGCAAACGCATAGATTTCTCGACGCGAACATGAAACTTTGAATAGAAATGCGTGTGTACACTCGAATTTGACTTTCTCTTAAGAAACCAGAGAGATCCGATGGGATTTGTAGATTTTTATTTCATGATTACCTAGATTAAAATCTCGCAAAAACCAAATTCATAGAGAAATTTTGTATGAGTCGAAAATCGAGACGAGTGATAAAATCCGGTTTCATTGTGAATGTTAAACCCATTCAGAAAGCATTAGCACAATCGGTTTAAATTTGTAGGTTTTGTTATTGTATACACGAAAAAACGCATTTCTAGCCCGAGAAACGACGATTTTTCCACTTATTACCATACAAGAGCAAACGCATATATTTCTGGACGCGAACATGAATCTTTGGATAGAAATAGGTGTGTACACACGAATTTGACTTTCATTTAAGAAACCAGAGAGATCCGATGGGATTTGTAGATTTTGTGCATGATTATAAACCTAAAAATCTAAAAAAGCAAATTTTTAGAGAAATTTTGTATGAGTCTAAAATCGAAGCGAGTGATAACATGCGGTTCCATTGTGAATGTTAAACCCATTCAGAAAGAATTAGCACAATCGCTTTCAATTTGTAGGTTTTATTAATATATATACGAAAAAACGCAATTCTAGCCCGAGAAACGATGATTTTTCCACTTATTACCATACACTAAAAAACGCATATATTTCTGGACGCGAACAAGAAACTTTGGATACAAATACGTGTGTACACGAATTTGACATTTTTTTTAAGAAACTAGGGAAATCCGATGGGATTTGTAAATTTTATTTATGATTATATATCATGAAATCTCGTAAAACGCAAATTTTTAGAGTAATTTTAAATGAGTGGAAAATCGAAACGAGTAGTAAAATGCTGTTTCATTGTGAATGTTAAACCCATTCAGAAAGAAATAACGCAATCGTTTACAATTTGTAGGTTTTATTAATACAAAAAATGGAAAAACGCATTTCTAGCCCGAGAAACGACGATTTTTCTATTTTTTACATTACTAAAGGAAACGCATGGATGTCTGGAAGCGAACATGAATCATTGGATAGAAATAGGTGTGTGCACACGAATTTGACATTCTTTTAAGAAACCAGAGAGATCCGATTTTATTTGTAGATTTTATTCATGATTATATAGCTTTAAATCTCGCTAAAACCAAATTTGTAGAGAAAATTTCTAAGAGTGAAAAATCAAAACGAGTGACAAAATGCGGTTTCATTGTGAATGTTAAAGCAAATCAGATAGAATTAGCACAATCGTTTGGAATTTGTAGGTTTTATTAATGTATATAAGAAAAAACGCACTTCTAGCCCAAGAAACGACAATTTTTCCACTTATTAACCTACACTAGCATACGCCTATATTTCTGGACGCGAACAAGAATTTTTTTTGGATACAAATACGTGTGTACAAAGGAATTTGACATTTTTTTAAGAAATTGGAGAAATCCGATGGGATTTGTAGATTTTATTCATGATTATGTAGCATAAAATCTCGCAAAAACCAAATTTTTAGATAAATTTTAATAGAGTGGAAAATCGAGACGTTTGATAAAATGCCGTTTCATTGTGAATGTTAAACCCATTCAGAAAGAATGATCACAATCGGTTTCAATTTGTAGGTTTTATTAGTGTATATACGAAAAAACCGTTTCTAGCCCGAGAAACGACGATTTTTCCACTTATTTCCATACCCTAGCAAACGCATATATTTCTGAACGCGAACATGAAACTTTGGATAGAAATGCGTGTGTACACACGAATTTGACATTCTTTTCAGAAACCAGAGAGATCCGATGGGATTTATAGATTTTATTCAAGATTATATAGCTTAAAATCTCGCAAAAACCAAATTTTTAGAGAAATTTTAAATGAGTGGACAATCGAAACGAGTTATAAAATGCTGTTTCATTGTGAATGTTAAACCCTTTCAGAAGGAATTAGCAGAATCGCTTGGAAATTGATGGTTTTATTAATGTACATAGGAAAAAACGCATTTCTGGCCCGACAAAGAACATTTTTTCCACTTATTGCCATACACTAGCAAACGCATATATTTCTAGACGTGAACATGAATCTTTGGATAGAAATAATTGTGTACGCACGAATGTAAAATTCTTTAAAGAAACCAGAGAGATCCGATGGGATTTGTAGAGTTTATTCAAGATTATATGGCTTAAAATCTCGCAAAAACCAAATTTTTAGAGGAATTTTGTAAGAGTGCAAAATCGAAACGAGTGATAAAATGTGATTTCATTCTGAATGTTAAACCCATTCAGAAAGAATCAGCACAATCTCTTGGAATTTGTAGGTTTTATTAAAGTATGTAGGAAAAAACGCATTTCTAGCCCGAGAAACGACGATTTTTCCACTTATTACCATATTCCCAATGGAGATGCACAAAGGCGGGAGTGCCGCAGGGCTCCGTATTAGGTCCACTACTTTTCTCTATCTACATTAATGACGTATCAAAGAACTTACAGTATTGCCGATATCACCTCTATGCCGACGACCTACAACTTTACATACATTCCAGACCCAATACGATCAATGAATCGATTGACAAGTTAAATTGTGACCTAGCCACTGTCTCCACTTGGGCGGCCAATTTCGGACTCGCACTTAATCCAAGTAAGACTCAAGCCATAATTATTGGACATAAGCGTTTAGTTAACTCCCTTAATAACAGTAATCTTTCAGTTGTTACTCTTAACAACACGCTAATCCCTTATTCATCTGTCGTAAAAAATCTTGGCTTCTTTTTTGATAATAATCTAAGTTGGAATTTTCAAGTTAAAGAAACGATAAAAAAATCTGTTCCTCCATTCACTGTTTGAGTCGCTTGAGAAACTTCTTGCCCCAGCAACTAAAACTTACCCTAGTGCAAACCCTAGTAACGCCGCACTTCGATTATTGTGACGTTTTGTTAAGTGACCTAAGTTCTGAATTGTCAGTCAAGTTACAGCGAGCTCAGAATATGTGCGTCAGATACGTGTGCAACATCCGACGGTATGATCACATATCACCGTCCTTCGCAAGTCTCTCGTGGCTCCGACTTAAAGAACGTAGAACTATACACTCTTTGTCTTTACTCTTTCGAATTCTGCACACTTCAACACCAAATTACCTTTCGTCTCGTTTCTCTTATCTATACTCTAACCACGATGTAAATACCAGATCACTTATCTGTGGCACGCTAAGTATTCCTCTTCATAGAACATCTTGTTATTCATCATCTTTTACAATATCCACCTCGCGTCAATGGAATTCCTTGTCACAAAGTATTAGGGGCTGCAAGACAATAAACACCTTTAAGAACAGCTTAAAAGATAACCTTATTAGCATTTCACTCCAATCATACTGATTTAAACTATCACTGACTACATTGTTACTTTTTTCTTTAGACATCATCCTGATTGTGCTGTATTTTAATTGTCTCGTAATAATCTCTTTCTATTATCTAATATTATTTGAAATATATTAACATTCTATGTATTTTAGTTTAATTCTGCTACACAGTTTATTTCAGTGTTTAATTAATAGTTCATAGTATTTTGTTGTTTAATTTGTAAATAACTTTTGTATACATGTAACTCTCATCTCAATCAAATTGTTGGATTCTTTGTAAGTTCATGCATATGTATATACACTTTTTGCTGGTTGAGTGGAAGAGAAGGCCTTACGGCCTTAACTCTGTCAGCTAAAATAAATCATCATCATCATTATTATTATTATTATTATTATTATTATTATTATTATTATTATTATTAGAGTTGCAAACACATATATTTCTGGACGCGAACATGAATTTTTCGATAGAAATAGTTGTGTACGCACGAATTTGACTTTCTTTTAAGAAGCCAGAGAAATCCGATTTGAATTGTAATTTTTATTTATGATTATATACCTAAAAATCTCGCAACAACCAAATTTTTAGAGAAATTTTGTATCAGTGGAAAATCGAAGCGAGTGATAAAATCCTGTTTTATTGTGAATGTTAAACCCATTCAGAAAGAATTAGCACAATCGGTTTCAATTTGTAGGTTTCATTAATTTATATACGAAAATACGCATTTCTAGCCGGAGAAACGACGATTTTTCCACTTATTTCCATACACTAGCAAACGCATATAGTTCTGGACGCGAACATGAATCTTTGGATGCAAGTAGATGCTTACACACGAATTTGACATTCTTTTAAGAAACCAGAGAGTTCCCATGGGATTTGTAGATTTTATTCATGATTATATAGCTTAAAATCTCGCAAAAACCAAATTTTTAGAGAAATTTTTGTATGAGTGGAAAATCGAAACGAGTGATAAAATGCGGTTTCATTGTGAATGTTAAAGCCATTCAGAAAGAATTAGCACAATCGCTTGGAATTTGTAGGTTTTATTAATGTATATATAGGAAAAATCGCATTTCTAGCCCGAGAAAGGACGATTTTTCCACTTATTACCTTACACTAGCAAACGCATATATTTCAGGAGTCGAACATGAATCTTTGGATAGAAATACGTGTGTACACACGAATTTGATTGGAGTTTAGGCTTTCACGGCCGGTGTCAATAGTAGAAATTTTTTTCCGGGCTATGATTCCGTGTTCTGTTGGTTGTGAGACCAAATGTTTCGTTCACTGCTGCGGTGAACATCTGAAGAAACTGCCGCCTTTGCTACGTAGATAAGTCGTCTGTAGCCGAACATGCTTATCTGGAAGGCGAACATAAAATCAGGTTCGAAGACACGGATACACTCAGCGACACACCACATTTCTACGCGAGGCTACACCGAGAGGCCATAGAAATATATAAACATAAGAACAATTTCAATCGGAAAGAGGAAGGCCTCAAGGTTAACAAGGCCTGGAATCCGACATTAAGGAAAACTAACATCAAACCTGCCCGCGCAGCATAGTTAAACAACACAACCCCGGACACGCAGCGCGTAAGCAACAGTCTGCGCTGAATGAATGAATGAGTGGGGGGAAGTGGGAGGAGAAACTTTAAAGGTACGTGAAAACACGTCCTTTTGCAAGGGGGGAGTTGGGGCTGTGAAAAACTGAATATGTGAGCTCCAAGCCTCTTGGCCACTTGTCTCACTTCGGGTTTCGCCGCCACAGTGAAGGAGCGCTAGAAATTTCTAGTGGTTAAGCCGAAAATGGACGTAACTGATTAGCTACAACATACGGGGGAGGAGGGGCAGAACTACAGCGACCTGATCCGGAGGAGAGACGCGATGGAGGAGAAGTCTAGGCACGAAACGGTGATAGCCAGTTTGGCTGTTTGAAGATTCGAACGCGTAGGGATTAATCTTACAATAGCCAATTGGCGCTTTGATGATTTTTCTCAGATCAGGAGACCAGCCAATTGGCTCCTTGATGACTCCAGTGATCTGTACAAGGGGACGATTGTACCCTGCCAGGGCCCGAGTTCGATGTGAACAATCATTAATCTTGAGCCGTCACCAATGTCTGGGGAAGTGAATGCAGGTCCGTGGCCCATTTCTTTTAGGGCTCATCCCGACATTTGTCTTAACGCCTTAGGAAAACCACGGAAAAACCTTAGGCAGGATGAGATGTCTCAATTTTAGAGACTAGCCAGTTGGCTCTTAGGTAAAATGACTTGATTCGATGGATGTAGACTAGCCAATTGGCTCTATTACAACTCCATCGATCAGCAAAACGGACTTATTGGGGACGATATGTTAGCTCAAGTTATTTAACCATCATAACGGTATTTGCCAATTGGATTTTTGATGGTTTCTGTCAGATCCGGAGACTAATCAATTGACTCTTCACTCCGTAGACCTGTACGAGGGATAGAATGGATTTATAGCCCGAGTTAGAGCAGGCCATTTCACAGCGGTTGCTTATTAGATTAAGTCATGAATTAATAATCTACTACCTAAATCTGGGAGTGACACCTGCCTCCCTGTTTTCCTGTCTTAAGAGAATAGCTAGTGGACCTGTCTGGTGTCTTCGCCGTAACCTAGGATCATACCGGCCAAGGCCAGATTTGAGCGGGTTGGGGCTGGCACGAGCGGCCTCATACAGGTTTCTAGCCAATCGAGCAATGAACTGCAAGCCCGCCCGCGAAGCACATTCGATCGCGGACCGAGGCGACAACAGCAAGCCCCCCCTCCCGCACTATATATACACCGATGCAGCCAGCCTCCTTCAGGGGAGCAGCGTAACCCGGAGTGAGACTAGTGGCCAACAGGCTTGGAGCTTACATATTTAGTTTTGTTCAGCCCCCAACCCCTTGCAAGGACGCGTTTTGCGTACCTTTTAAAATTTTTCCTCCCAATTCTCTTTCGATTTTTTCATTTTTTTCAGCGCAGACCGTAGTTCTCTTTCCAAAGCCCGGAAAGGATAAGACGAATCCAAGCAACTATAGGCCTATTAGTCTCCTCAGTTGTCTCAGCAAACTGGCGGAGCGGGACATACATAGACGCCTCACTGAAGTAGTGTTGCCCCAAATCAGGAACGAGCAGTTCGGTTTCACCCTGATCGTTCCACTACACTCCAGGCACTCCTCATGACTGAGTTCTTTACCTGGGCTATAAGCACGAAGCATGTAGTAGTTGCAGCTTACCTGGCCATCGAGCGAGCATTCGACATGGTTTGGCATGAGGGACTCCTCGTTAAGTTACTGGGCATGGGAGTCCCAGATGGAATGATACGCCTCATTTCTAACTACCTCCGAGGCCGTACATTCAAAACCCGTGTAGGCACTAGTTTCTCCACCCCCCGTGAAATTCACGCAGGAGTCCCACAGGGTTCCATTATCGGGCCCATACTTTTCAATATATTCATTAATGACCTCCCGTTTCGCTATATCCACGGCAGAAGTAGTCATCTGTATATCTATGCAGACGACACTGCCCTCTTGGCGATGGGCAGAACCTATAGATTAGCGTCCCGTAGATTGCAGTCGATCTTAGATCACCTCCAGCCGTGGTTCCACGACTGGAAAATCAAGGTCAATGTAGAGAAATGTCAGGCCATACTCTTTTCACTAAGAGCGAGGCTCGAAGACATACCACCACCACCCACACTTTTCGGACGAGAAATGCCGTGGATGAACCAAATTAAATATTTAGGGATCATTATGGACTCTCAACTCAACTTCCGAGATCACATCCAATTCCTTCTTCGTAAGGCCAACGGGCTGATAGACACTATCCCATTCTGGCGGCCTTAACTCCTGACAAACTGAGGGTAGGACTTACCATGTATAAGGCCCTCATTCGCTCTGTCATTACCTATGCCGCACCCGCATGGGGGTTTGCGGCAGTGTCCCATCTCCGTAAACTCCAAGTTGTCCAAAACCAGGTGATTCGACTCATTACCCATCTCCCCCGAGTCGCCTCGAGAAGAAAGTTCCATGATGAACTAGAGTTGCCAAACATAGACGAGTTCATTGCTCGACTGGCTAGGAACCTGTATGCGGAAGCTCGTGCTAACCCCAACCCGCTCATATCTGACCTCGGCCAGTATGATCCTAGGTTACGTCGTAGACACCAGACAGGTCCATTAGCTATACTATTGAGACAGGAGGACAGGGAGGCTGGCGTTACTCCCAGGTTTTGGTAGCCACGACTCAACTCCATGAGACTCCTTGAATAGTGCAACCGCTCTAAAATGACCTTGTCTTAACTGGGCTAAACAAAATCCTTCCCTAACAATATCTACTTTTGTTGATCGATGGAAGTATCATAGAGCCAATTGGCTAGTATATATCCATCGATTCATAGAGTCATTCAACCTAAGAGCCAACTGGCTAGTCTCTGATATTGAGACAACTCATCCTGCCTAAGGTTTTTCCGTGGTTTTCCTAAGGCGCTAAGACAAATGTCGGGATGAGCCCTAAAAGAAATGGGCCACGGACCTGCACTCATATCACCATTAATCTCCCTAATTACTCTAAATTAATTAACTAATTACATCTCTCCCCCCTCTTCGTAATTGAGCCCTCATATAGCCAAATGGCTTGTCTCAAAATTGAGACCATTCAACAAGGCTCATGACAACAATCACCTCCTACATAATAGCCAAATTGGCTAGTCTCTTATACATGAGACAACTCATCTCGCCTAAGGTATTCCGTGGTTTTCCTCAGGCGTAAGACAAATGTCGGGATGAGCGCTATAAGAAATGGGCCACGGACCTATATGCCCTTCCCCATATATATAGTCCACCCTTTTTATAAACGATGTATGCTCTAGTCCAGATAATATAAATAGTCTATTAAATATACGAGGTCACTCAATAAGTCGCAAATTGAAAGGACAGGGACCTCTCAAATTGCAGATTAGATTTCACGGCGCTTCTTCCGACGGCCTTCACATGCTTTGTCATTGAACAACAGATGACGGCGTCTTGCCATCCGAACGGCAAACACCAGCCAACTCCTCCTCGCCCCGTTCCGTGATCACTTGATCAATCTCAGCCCCCTTCGCGTATGTGGTACCTAAGAGGTTACGTCCAATTTCGGCTTCCCCTTCAAAATTTTCTAGAGCTCCTTCAGAGGAGCAGCGTAACCCGGAGTGAGACTAGTGGCCAACAGGCTTAGAGCTCACATATTTAGTTTTGTACAGCCCCCAACCCTTTGCAAGGACGCGTTTTGCGTACCTTTTAAATTTTCCTCCCAATTCTCCTTCGATTTTTCGATATTTCGAGCGCAGACCGCAGGCCCGGAGATTGGGGGAATTACTTCTTTCTTGGACGTGGAAGAGGTCAGACGTGCTTGGAGCTTTTAGCAGCAGCAGCAGCAGATCTTCGGTTTCGCAGCGAACGCAGCCCATCGGAGAACTTCAAAACAGCGGCTACAAGTTAAGACAGCGCAGCAGCCCAGCAGCTCTCTGCCAGTGAGACTCGAATTGCCGAGCACAGGCCACGTGATCGGCACTTAAGAAGCAGACAACTGGCCCACGTGCCGCACCGGCGCGCAGCGCGAAGATAGCCGCGCAGCCCACGGAGGGCTGCGTGCACTAATCTTCCCTAGGCCAGGCGGATCCCGGTCGGGAATTGGGTCCTCTCTCGAGGAGACCCCTAACCGTCCTTGGTCCTTAGGCAGGCTTCCTGCTAGGGAGAGACTCCGCGTGTTACTGGTTCACGCACTCCTTGGAGTGACGGTACCGGTCCCGGAGTAACTGCCCAAAAGCAGGGCCCTCGGGCTAATTTGCTTTCTGCCCTCCATTCTTGAACTATTATCCGGCCCTTCTGAAGGCTACGCTAAATTTTGTCCGGCCCTTCTCAGGGCCTACGAGAGAAAGCGAATCACACCGACGGTCCCCAGCGGGCTCCATAGCGCTTGCTACGGTAGCTAACCGGGCTAGGCTCCGGCGACCGGTCGGGCAGAACTGCTGGTCTTCCACCCCTAGTGGGACAGGGGCCTAGCAAGTACTTGCACTGCGGACGGCGTGCCGCTTAGGAACATTCCCCCTCGATCTTCGAGATCGAATAATGACCCGAGTTAGGGAAGAGAAGGTCGTGAGCCTATCTGAAGTCGGTGGCGTTCGGCGGTTGCTTAAGTGCACTGATCAAGCAGGACCCACTGCGTCGTACTTGATAGTTCAGCCTAAACCCGCGGCCCATACTCCTCCACCTCCCCCGAAACGCCGAGGCCTGCGCTCGACGGGACCAGTACGGACACCGCCGATTCCAGTGCCAGTCGCAGAGATTCTAAATCTGCGGCCCTCCCAGACTCTCCCAGTCCCCTCAGGACTAGTTAGAAAGCCGGCTGACCAGAGCAAGCTGGCAGCTTCCAAAGTCGCAGACGCGGCTATTGCAGTAGTACCTGGTCCGAGTGGTCTTCATAGACCCAGTGATAAGGGCAAGTCACTAGTGGAGCCCCAGCCCGGCCCGTCGGGCTCTAATGCGCCACAGGCCAAGAAGGCCAATAAGAAGAAAAAGAAGGGCACACCTTGCCCCGAAGAATGCGGTGCTTCCACCGCAATTGCTCTGAGTGAGGGAGAGAGAATTACCCTCTCTAACTTAGAGAAATTAACGGCCCCTCAGGCCAATAATTCTGCACAACGCGACGAGATACAGGATGCGGAACTTCCCCCCGTTCCTGAAGTTCAACAGGAAATGGATACTGCTCCTGAAGTAGTAGATGTTCCTCCGCGACCACCTTCCCCCGCTCGTACTCACGTTTCGGAGAGTGAGGACGAAGATCGAGAAGGCGCTGCTGAGACGGCCTTTACTAGGAGACAGGGGGACATTCCCCCAGTCATTATTACGCCGGCCTTTACAGGTTCATTAGGCAGATTGAACCTTGAGTTCAAAGCGGAGTACGAACCGCTAAGAATGCGCTCATACCGGACGAGTGGCGGGACGGCTGTGAAAACCATCTGCGACAGGGACTACGCAAATCTCTGCAGGTTCCTGACAGATCGGCGAGTAGCGTTTAGTAGGCCTATTAGTCTCCTCAGTTGTCTCAGCTAACTGGCGGAGAGGGTCATACATAGATGCCTCACTGAAGTAGTGTTGCCCCAAATCAGGAACGAGCAGTTCGGTTTCCACCCTGGTCGTTCCACTACACTCCAGGCACTCCGCATAACGGAGGACATTACCTGGGGCATGAGCACGAAGCGTGTATTAGCTGCAGCTTACCTGGACATTGAGCGAGCATTCGACAAGGTTTGGCATGAAGGGCTCCTGGTTAAGCTACTGGGCATGGGAGTCCCAGATGGAATGGTACGCCTCATTTCAGATTACCTCCGAGGCCGTACATTCAAGACCCGAGTAGGCATTAGTTTCTCCACACCTCGTGAAATTCACGCAGGAGTCCCGCAGGGATCGATTATCGGTCCCATTCTTTTCAATATATTCATTAATGACCTCCCGTTTCGCTATATCCACGGCAGAAGTAGCCATCTGTATATCTATGCAGATGACACTGCCCTCTTGGTGATGGGCAAAACCTACAGGTTAGCGTCACGTAGATTGCAGTCGATCTTAGATCACCTCCAGCCGTGGTTCCACGACTGGAGAATCAAGGTCAATGTAGATAAATGTCAGGCCATACTCTTTTCACTAAGAGCGAGGCTCGAAGACATACCACCTCCACCCACACTTTCCGGACGAGCAATGCCGTGGATGAACAAAATTAAATACTTAGGTATCATTATGGACTCTCATCTTACGTTCCGAGATCATATCCATTCCCTTCTTCGTAAGGCCAATGGATTGATAGTTAGACACTATCCCATTCTGGCGGCCTTCACTCCTGACAACCTGGGGGTAGGACTTACCATGTATAAGGCCCTCATTCGGTCTGTAATAAACTATGCCGCACCCGCACGGGGTTTCGCGGCAGTGACCCATCTCCGGAAACTCCAAGTTATCCAGAACCAGGTGATTCGCATCATAACACATCTCCCGCGAGTCGCTTCGAGAGAGAAGTTCCACGATGAGCTAAACTTGCCAACCGTAGACGAGTTCATTGCTCGATTGGCTAGAAACCTGTATGAGTCCGCTCGTGCCAGCCCCAACCCGCTCATATCAGACCTCGGCCGGTATGATCCTAGGTTACGGCGAAGAAACCAGACAAGTCCACTAGCTATTCTCTTAAGACAGGAAAACAGGGAGGCAGGTGTCACTCCCAGATTTAGGTAGTAGATTATTAATTCATGACGTAATCTAATAAGCAACCGCTGTGAAATGGCCTGCTCTAACTCAGGTCATATATCCATTCTATCCCTCTTACAGGTCTACGGAGTGAAGAGTCAATTGACTAGTCTCCGGATCTGACAGAAACCATCAAAAAGCCAATTGGCAAATACCGTTATGATGGTTAAATAACTTGAGCTAACATATCGTCCCCAATAAGTCCGTTTTGCTGATCGATGGAGTTGTAATAGAGCCAATTGGCTAGTCTACATCCATCGAATTAAGTCATTTTACCTAAGAGCCAACTGGCTAGTCTCTAAAATTGAGACATCTCATCCTGCCTAAGGTTTTTCCGTGGTTTTCCTAAGGCGTTAAGACAAATGTCGGGATGAGCCCTAAAAGAAATGGGCCACGGACCTGCATTCACTTCCCCAGACATTGGTGACGGCTCAAAATTAATGATTATTCACATCGAACTCGGGCCCTAACAGAATTCAATCGTCCCCTTGTACAGATCACTGGAGTCATCAAACAGCCAATTGGCTGGTCTCCTGATCTGAGAAAAATCATCAAAGAGCCAATTGGCTATTGTAAGATTAATCCCTACGCTTTCGAATCTTCAAACAGCCAAACTGGCTATTACTGTTTCGTGCCTAGACTTCTAATCCATTGCGTCTCTCCTCCGGATCAGGTCGCTGTACTTCTGCCCCTCCTCCCCCGTATGTTGTAGCTAATCAGTTACGTCCATTTTCGGCTTACCCACTGGAAATTTCTAGCGCTCCTTCACAGGGGCGGCGAAACCCGAAGTGAGACAAGTGGCCAAGAGGCTTGGAGCTCACATATTCAGTTTTTCACAGCCCCAACACCCCTCTTGCGAGGACGTGTTTTCACGTACCTTTAAAGTTTCCCCTCCCACTTCCCCCCCACTCATTCATTCAGCGCAGACCGTAATCGGCACGCGCAGTAGAACCAGCCGCACCAGCAATAGCCAACACTGAAGATGTTCACCGCAGCAGTGAACGAAAAGTTTGGCCTCACAACCAACAGACCACGGCCTCATAGCCCGGAAAACTTTTCTACTACACGAATTAGACTTTCTTTTAAGAAACCAGAGAGATCCGATGGGATTTGTAGATTTAATTCATGATTATATACCTAAAAATCTCGCAAAAACCAAATTTTTAGAGAAATTTTGTATCAGTGGAAAATCGAAGCGAGTAATAAAATGCTCTTTCATTGTGAATGTTAAACCCATTCAGAAAGAATTAGCACAATCGGTTTCAATTTGTAGGTTTCATTAATATATATAAGAAAGAAAGCATTTTAAGCCCGAGAAACGACGATTTTTCCACTTTTTACAATACACTAGCAAACGCATAGATTTCTGGACGCGAACATGAAACTTTGGATAGAAATGCGTGTGTACACACGAATTTGACATTCTTTTAAGAAACCAGAGTGATCCGATGGGATTTGTAGATATTATTCATGATTATATAGCTTAAAATCTCGCGAAAACCAAATTTTTAGAGACATTTTAAATGAGTGAGAAATCGAAACGAGTGATAAAATGCTGTTTCATTGTGGATGTTAAACCCATTCAGAAAGAATTAGGGCAATCGCTTGAAATTTGATGGTTTTATTAATATACATAGGAAAAAACGGATTTCTAGCCCGACAAACGACGATTTTTCCACTTATTACCATACATCAGCAAACACATATATTTCTGGAAGCGAACATGAATCTTTGAATAGAAATAGGTGTGTACAAACGCATTTGACTTTCTGTTAAGAAACCAGAGAGATCCAATGGGATTTGTAGATTTTATTCATTATTGTATACATAAAAATCTCGCAAAAACCAAATTTTTAGAGAAATTTTGTACGAGTCGAAAATCGAGAAGAGTGATTAAATCCGGTTCCATTGTGAATGTTAAACCCAATCAGAAAGAATTAGCACAATCGGTTTCAATTTGTAGGTTTCATTAATGTATATACGAAAAAACCGTTTCTAGCCCGATAAACGACGATTTTTCCATTTATTACCATACACTAGCAAACGCATATATATTTCTGGACGCGAACTAGAATCTTTGGATAGAAATACGTGAGATATCCGATGGGATTTGCAGATTTTATTCATGATTATATAGATTAATATCTCGCAAAAACCATATTTTTGGAGAAATTTTAATTGGGGGAAAATCGAAACGAGTGATAAATTGTTGTTTCGTTGTGAATGTTAAACCCATTCAAAAAGAATCAGCACAATCGGTTTCAATTTATAGGTTTTATTAATGTATATACGAAAGAAAGCATTTCTAGCCCGAGAAACGACGCTTTTTCCACTTTTTACAACACACTAGCAAACGCATAGATTTCTGGAAGCCAACATGACACTTTCGATAGAAATGCGTCTGTACACACGAATTTGACATTCTTTTAAGAAGCCAGAGAGATCCGATGGGATTGGTAGAATATTATCATGATTATATAACTTAAAATCTCCCAAAAACCTAATTTTTAGAGAAATTTTGTATGAATGTAAAATGGAAACGAGTGATAAACTGCTGTTCCATTGTGAATATTAAACTCATTCAGAAACAATTAGCGCAATCGATTTCAATTTGTAGGTTTTATTAAAGTATGTCGGAAAAAACGCATTTCTAGCCCGAGAAACGACGATTTTTCCACTTATTACCATACACCAGCAAACGCATATATTTCTGGAAGCGAACATGAATCTTTAGATAGAAATAAGTGTGTACACACGAATTTGACATTATTTTAAGAAACCAGTAAAAATCCGATTGGTTTTGTAGATATTATTCATGATTATATAGCTTAAAATCTCCCAAAAACCAAATTTTTTAGAGAAATTTTGTAAGAGTGGAAAATCGAGGCGAGTCTTAAAATACGGTTTCATTGTGATTGTTAAACCCATTCAGAAAGAATTAGCACAATCGGTTTCAATTTGTAGGTTTTATTAATGTATGTTGGAAAAAACGAATTTCTAACCCGAGAAACGACGATTTTTCCACTTTTTACAATACAATAGGAAACGCATATATTTCTGGACGCGAACATGGATCTTTGGATAGAAATACATGTGTACACACGAATTTGGCTTTCCTTTATGAAACCAGAGAGATCCGAAGGGATTTGTAGATTTTATTCATGATTATATAGCTTAAAATCTCGCAAAAACAAAATTTTTAGAGAAATTTTGTATGAGTGGAAAATCGAAACGAGCGATAAAATGCGGTTTCATTGTGAATGTTACAACCATTCAGAAAGAATTAGCTCAATCGCTTGGAATTTGTAGGTTTTATTAATATGTATATAAGAAAAAACGCATTTCTAGCCCGAGAAAGGACGATTTTTCCACTTATTACCATACACTAGCAAACGCATATATTTCTGGACTCGAACAGGAAACTTTGGATAGAAATACGTGTGTACAGACGAATTTGACTTTCTTTAAAGAAACCAGAGAGATCCGATGGGATTTGCAGATTTTATTCATGATCATATACCTAAAAATTTCGCAAAAACCAAAGTTTTAGAGAAAGTTTGTATGAGTGGAAAAACGAAGCGAGTGATAAAATTCGATTCCATTGTGAATATTAAACCCATTCAGAAAGAATGAGCACAATCGTTTTCAATTTGTAGGTTTCATTAATGTATAAAAGAAAAAACGCATTTCTAGCCCGAGAAACGACGATTTTTCAACTTATTACCATACACTAGAATACGCCAATATTTCTGGACGCGAACAAGAATCTTTGGATAGAAATACTTGTCTACACACGAATTTGACATTCTTTTAAGAAGCTAGAGAAATCCGATGGGATTTGTAGATTTTATTCATGATTATATAGCATAAAATCTCGAAAAAACCAAATTTTTAGAGAAATTTTAAATGAGTGGAAAATCGAAACGAGTGATAAAATACGGTTTCATTGTGAACGTTAAAGCCATTCACAAAGAATTAGCACAATCGGTTTCAATTTGTAGGTTTTATTAATGTATATACGAAAAAACGCATTTCTAGCCCGAGAAACAACGATTTTTCCATTTTTTACAATACTTTAGCAAACGCAAAGATTTGTGGACGCGAACGTGAAACTTTGGATAGAAATGAGTGTGTACACACGAATTAGATTTTCTCTTAAGAAACCAGAGAAATCGGGTGGGATTTGTAGATTTTTTCATGATTATCTAGCCCAGCGGTTCCCAAAGTGTGCTCCGCGGAGCCCTTGGGGCTCCGCATGTAAGTCTCAGGGGCTCCGACCGCGAATAACAAGAATTTCTGTTTCCATCTAGTCTCTAGTACGAAAAACGTAAACTACTTCCATCAAGCGAAGCGTAGAAAATAGTTTGATTTCTTCTTGCTAGATAGAAGCAGCAATAATAGATCTACTATAGTCATTAGTCATCAACCAATGCTCAGTCAAATGGGGATAACAACAGCTGTAACCTTACTTGCGAAGAAGATAGTGCGAATTCTTTGGGATTGAGTTTAGAATATACTACACATGATCCTGCTTCAGAGTTTACGATGCCTAGTGTAGAGGTACAAAAAAGGAAGTAAAACAACGAAAATATTGTGATTCATATTTGGATATGGGATTCACTGAGTTTGCTGATGGACGTCCACAGTGTGTGATATGGAACAAAGTTTTGCCTAATAGTTCTATGCTCCCTGACAGGCTTAGACAGCATTTCGAAACTCATCCTGACTTCACAAATAAAACTGCAGACTACTTCAAAAGAAAATGTGACGAACTCCATGCGGTTCAGACAAAAATTTTATTTCATGTAAAGACAAATAACTATAAAGCACTGGAAACGTCGTACTTGGTTAGTCATGACCTGGGTATTACTGGTAAACATCACACCCTTGCCGGAATTCTTATAAAACCACTATTAGTGAAGGTAGTGAAGTGCATGGTGGACGAAAGAACTGCAAACTTGATCTCCAGTGTGCCATTATCAAATAACACTTTGCGTAATGGGATCCAGGATCCATCAAATGATGTTAAAAATACCATAATTTCCCGTACCAATGAAACTAAATTTTTGCTACAACTTGACGAATCCACGAACGTTGCCGGATTAGCTGTTTGTACAGTACGAATTTTCAGATTCTTTTCATGAAGATATTTGTTCTGCAAGCCATTGCCATTCTCTACAAGCGGTTCTGACTTCTTTTCCCCTGATAGATGTCTTCATTGAAACTCGATACCGGTACTATGGTATTATTATGATGTACCGAAGTACGTACATCATAATATTATGAATGCGTAAATAATCACTTAGTGATTCAAGACGGCGCTCATCCCGTCGGATTCCGGCCACTTAGTCACTCGTAATGAGTGCACCTCTTTACATAGTGCGTTGGACATTTTGCCACTGTCACATATTCTGTGACACAGTACATAAGGGTAGGCCACCAAAGGGAAAACTGAGAGATAGAGCTTAAACTGAGGGAATTCGATCTTGCATCGGAATTGGAATTCGGTGTGGCTTAGTGGATAAAGTTTCAGCACGTAGAGCTGAAAACCCGGGTTCGAATCCTGGTGCCGAAGAGAATTTTTCTCTGTTCTATCTATCCTTCAACGATACCATGGAACAATTGCATTAATGTATGCACAGATGGCGCAAAGCCCATGGTAGGTCCTGTTGCTGGCGGTGTTAAAAGGATCAAGAAAGTTAAAAAATTTCACAAGTAGTCATTGTGTACTACACCGACACGCCCTTGCAACGAAAAAAAAAATACCATCATTATTAAGGCATGTACTAGACAACGTCGTCTAAATTACCAACTTTGTTAAGGCACGATCTTTGCAATGTAAGCTACTCAAAATTCCGTATGAAGATATGGAAAGTATATACAAGTCATTGTTATTAATTATTTATTAAACATGATAGTCGCTTGTCTTCAGTTTTGAATGACCAAAAGAGTTTGCTAGCAGATTATTTGAATCATCAGAAATCGTTGTGCAAATTATGTTACTTAGCACACATTTTGTAAAAAAAAAAAAAATAACGAATTCAGCACATCCATACAAGGGAAACAGAAGACTATTTTCAATGTTAATGACAAAATTGCCGCACTGAAGAAAAAGATAACGTTCTACATGGAAAGAGTCTAGAATAAGAATCTGGCATGTTTCTCTTTGACTTCAAACTTTACAGAAGAAAATAACTTAACTCATTCATATCAGTAATACAAGAGTACCATGATAATTTGCTTCAAAATATGAATTCATACTTTCCAAGGGAAACTCAGGAATCGATTCGAAACAAATATGAGTGGATTATAGATCCATTTTTAGTGAAGTCAAAACCATCAGCTCTAACTGCGATAGAAAATGAGGTCCTTACGGACATGGTTTCGGCAGACACTGTCAGGCATCATTTAAAAGCAAACCACTTCCCGAATTTTGGGTTGTTAGGGGAGGATCTTTCGATATTAAGATCAAAAGCTAAATTGAGGACTTCACCCGAATAACGGCGTATACCCTTATACGCCCGTTTTCCGACGATCAAGGGAGTAGATAGTTGAATGAGTGTAGTACACTGTAGTAGATTTTCGTAAGTCTAGCTTCAATACGTAACACAGGAAACAATGTTACGTGTTTACGTTGAACGAGTAAACGCGCCTACTACAGCGGCAGTCACATGTTGTTGCAAGCCGTGCTGTAGTAGGCTAACATTCGATGTTTAGGCCTACTTCAGGTTGTCAGTTGCAGCAGTGAATCATGACCGAAAATATGGGAAAAAAGAAGCTTGTGAAGAAAACTAAATGGAAAACCGAAGAAAGAAAAATAAATAGAAACAGTGGCAAGTCATACACAAAGGCAAGGAAATGGAAAAGAAGTCATTTAAACCGGTAAGAAGATGATGTGAGAAAATGTGTACACATGAAATTTCAAAGGACGATCAACTCTCTATTTTCAAACGCTTTTGGGACATAGGTTCGAAATTCGAACAATATCATTTTATTACTTCTTGCCTTGAAAGAGTGAATCTAAAAACTAAGAAGCTTCAGTTTTTCAAGAATAGGGTTAATGTATGGAAATATAGGGTTTTCTGTAATGAGGGTAAAAAATGTGATGTGTCGAAACTTTCTATTGAGTCTATTGCAAATTTCAGAGAAACAATTAACAACAGTCCAGAAGAAACTGGTTTCAGGTGACATTCTCAATGATAAAACGGGTAGGCCTACACACTTAAATCGTCCTCAAACAATCATGCTGCAAAAGTATAAACAAGTACAATACAGTACATGAGGGGTATTTTCAGCTTGAACCTCATCCGCATCATTTGTTTCCTTCAACATTTGCAAGACGGTAATGGAAGTGTCGCAGTTGAAACTTTTGAATCCAACACAAATGAACTTAGTGGCTCTGAAATCCTCCTAGGCGAAGGATTTAAGAGGGCTCTTACAGTTTTTAGGTGAAGATGGCCAAAGTTGGCTGAACTCAATGCTGAATAAAGGCAGGACATCATCACGTAATGGTGAAGATAATTCTAGCAACAATAGTGATGATGCATAAAGAAGGAAAAACGTAAGAACAAAAAAACCATAAACTAAAAATGTAATGTTATTTTGTAGGCCTACTTGTATAATTATTCAATATTTTTATTTAATATGTTATGGTAAATGTACATTTTATTTTGTTGAATTTATTTTATTTTACTTTTTTAAAACAAAATTATTAATAAAGTACGAGATATTCCCATATATAATTAATTTTCATGCAAAGTTAGAAACCTAGAACATCAGAATAATTAAAAACAGTACTAAAACATATTGTCGTCGGAAAAAGGGCGTATTCAGAGTTTCATATTATGTATATTTACTAATAGCAGAACATACTGTTTGCTGTTATGTTTCAATAATTTTGTTTTAAATATTCTCGAAACTATTTAACAGTAATGAAAAACCTTTTCGACGCAACTATGATGAGCCTGACAGCTTACAAACATTGAAATTAATTTATATCAGAACTACATTTTGCTGTATACGCCCTTATTCGGGTGATGTCCTCAATTGTTCTTACTGTCTTTTGTACGTACCATAGGCCTTTTCGAAGTACACGGCTGCAAAAACAAAATATCGAGCTCGTTGGATGCAGAAGACGATATGCATCCTCAACTCACTTCTATGACGCTGGATATTGACAAACTCTGTCGCAACAAACATGCACATCCTTCACATTAATTCGGGTGTAAATGTAAAATTGTAACATTTTTTAAGTATCTTATCTACGGTACTAGTTATAATTATCATTTTGTACATTTAAATAATATTGTCTCTAGTTCTTTTTACTATTGTTTCATTTATATATATATATATATATATATATATATATATATATATATATATATATATATTTATTATATAGACTTCCCTATTCATATAGTATGCAGTATGCTTCATAGAACATATAAAGATACAACTAAACACTAAAAACTTCTTGGGGCTCCACGAGAAATTTTGCATCAAAAAGGGCTCCGTGGCTGAAAAAGTATGGAAACCACTGATCTAGCCTAAAATCTTGCAAAAACCAAATTCATAGAGAAATTATGTATGAGTCGAAAATTGAGACGAGTGATAAATTCCGGTTTCATTGCGAACGTTAAACAAATTCAGAAAGAATTAGCACAATCGGTTTCAATTTGTAGGTTTTATTCATGTACATACGAAAAAACGCATTTCTAGCCCGAGAAACGACGATTTTTTCACTTCTTACCAAGAATTAGCAAACGCATATATTTCTGGACGCAAACAAGAATCTTTGGATAGAAATACGTGTGTACACACGAATTAGACATTTTTTTAAAAAACTAGAGAAATCCGATGGGATTTGTAGATTTTATTCATGATTATAAAGCTTAATATCTCGCAAAAACCAAATTTTTAGAGAAATTTTATATGTGTGGGAAATCGAAACGAGTGATAAAATGCTGTTTCTTTGTGAATGTTAAACCCATTCAGAAAGAATTAGCACAATCGATTTCATTTTGTCGATATTATTAAAATATATCCGAAAAAAAGCATTTATAGCTCAAGAAACGACGATTTTTCCACTTTTCACAATACACTAGCAAACGCGTATTTTTCTGGACTCGAACATGAAACTTTGGATAGAAATACGTGTGTACACACGAATTTGATATTTTTTTAAGAAACCAGAGAGATCCGATGGGAATTGTAAATTTTATTCATGATTATATAGCTTAAAATCTCGCAAAGACCATATATTTAGGGAAATTTTATATGAGTGGAAAATCGATACGATTGATAAAATGCGTTTCATTGTGAATGTAAAAGCCATTCAGAAAGAATTAGCACAATCGCTCGGAATTTGTAGGTTTTATTAATGTATATAGGAAAAAACGCATTTCTAGCCCGAGAAACGACGATTTTTCAACTTATTGCCATACACTAGCAAATGCATATATTTCTGCAAGCGAACATGAATCTTTGGATAGAAATAGTTGTGTACACACGAATTTGACATTATTTTAAGAAACCAGAGAGATCCGATTAGTTTTATCGATTTTATTCATGATTACATAGCTTAAAATCTCGCAAAAACCAAATTTTTTAGAGAAATTATGTATGAGTGGAAAATCGAGGCGAGTCATAAAATATGGTTTCATTGTGGATGTTAAAGCCATTCAGAGAGAATTAGCACAATCGGTTTCAATTTGTAGGTTTTATTAATGTATATAAGAAAAAAAGCATTTCTAGCCCGAGAAACGACGATTTTTCCACTTATTACCATCCACTAGCAAACGCATATATTTCTGGACGCGAACAAGAGACTTTGGATAGTCATACATGTGTACACACGAATTTCACATTCTATTAATAAACTAGAGACACCCGATGGGATTTCTAGTTATTATTCATGATTATATAGCATAAATTCTCGCAAAAACCAAATTGTTAGAGAAATTTTGTTTGAGTGGAAAATCGAAGCGAGTGATAGAATGCGGTTCCATTTCACTATGGAAAGAATTAGCGAAATCGCATTCAATTTGTACGTTTTATTAATGTATATACCTAAAAACGCATATCTTCCCAGAGAAACGATGATTTTTTCACTTATTACCATACATCAGCAAACGCATATATTTCTGGACGCGAACAAGAATCTTTGGATAGAAATACGTGTGTACACACGAATTTGACATTTTTTTAAGAAACTAAGGTAATCCGACGGGATTTGTAGATTTTATTCATGATTATATAGCATAAAATCTCCCAAAAACCAAATGTTTAGAGAAATTCTAAATGAATGGAAAACCGAAACGAGTGATAAAATGCTTTTTCGTTGTGAATGTTACACCCATTCAGAAAGAATTAGCACAATCGATTTCAATTTGTAGGTTTTATTAATGTATATACGAAAAAACGCATTTCTAGACCGAGAAACGACGATTTTTCCACTTTTTGCCATACACCAGCAAACGCATATATTTCTGGATGCGAACAAAAATCTTTGCATAGAAACACGTGTGTACACACGAATTTGACGTTTTTTTAAGGAACAAGAGAAATCCCATGGGATTTGTAGATTTTATTCATAATTATACAGCTTAAAATCTCGCAAAAACCGAATTTTTAGAGAAATTATATACGAGTGGAAAATAGAAACGAGTGATAAAATGCGGTTTCATTTTGAATGTTAAAGCCATTCAGAAAGAATTAGCACAATCGCTTTCAATTTGTAGGTTTTATTAATGCAAATACGAAAAAACGCTTTTCAAGCCCGACAAACGACGATTTTTCCACTCTTTACAATACACCAACAAACGCATAGATTTCAGGACGCGAACATGAACTTTGGATAGAAATGCGTTTTTACACACGAATTTGACATTCTTTTAAGAAACCAAAGAATTCCGATGGCATTTGTAGATTTTTTTCATGACTGTATACCTTAAAATATCGCAAAAACCAAATTTTTAGAGAAATTTTAAATACGTGGATAATCGAAACGAGTGATAAAATGCTGTTTCATTGTGGATATTAAACCCATTCAGAAAGAATTAGCACATTTGCTTGGAATATGAAGGTTTTATTAATGTATATAGGAAAAAACAAATTTCTAGGTCGAGAAACGACTATTTTTCCACTTATTGCCAAACACAAGCAAACGCATATATTTCTGGACGCGAACATGAATCTTTGGATAGAAATAGTTGTGTACACACAAATTTTACTTTCTTTTAAGAAACCAGAGAGATCAGATGGGATTTCTAGTTTTTATGCATGATTATATAGCTTAAAATCTCGCAAAAACCAGATATTTAGGGCAATTTTGTTTGTGTGGAAACTCGAAACGAGTGATAAAATACGGTTTCACTGTGAATGTTAAAGCCATTCGGAAAGAATTAGCACAATCGCTTGTAATTTATAGGTTTAATTAATGTATATAGGAAAAAACGCATTTCTAGCCCGAGAAACAACGATTTTTCTACTTATTAACCTACACTAGCAAACGCGTATATTTCTGGACGAAAACATGTATCTTTGGATAGAAATAGTTGTGTACACACGAATTTGACATTCTTGTAAGAAACCAGAGAGATCCGATATGATTTGTAGATTTTATTCATGATTATATAGCTTAAAATCTCGCAAAAATACAAATTTTTACAGAAATTTTGTATGAGTGGAAAATCGAAGCAAGTGATAAAATGCTGTTCCATTGTCAATGCTAAACCCATTCAGAAGGAATTAGCACAATTGGTTTCGATTTGTAGGTTTTATTAATGTATATAGGAAAAAACGCATTTCAGCCCGAGAAACGACGATGTTTCCACTTAAAACCATACAGAAGCATACGCATATATTTCTGGACGCCAACAAAAATTTTTGGATAGAAACACGTGTGTACACACGAATTTGACATTTTTTAAGAAACCAGAGAGATCCAATATGATTTGTAGATTTTTTTCATGCTTATATATAGCGTAAAATCTCGCAAAAACCAAATTTTTAGAGAAATTTTGTATGAGTGGAAAATCGAGGCGAGTGATAAAATGCGGTTTCATTGTGAATGTTAAACCCATTCAGAAAGAATTAGCACAATCGGTTTCAATTTGTAGGTTCTATTAAAGTATTTAGAAAAAAACGCATTTCGAGCCCGAGAAACGAAGATTTTTCCACTTATTACCATACATTAGCAAACGCATATATTTCTGGACGCGAACAAGAATCTTTGGATAGAAATACGTGTGTCACACAAATTTGATATTTTTTAAAGAGACTAGGGATGTCTGATTTGATTAAGAGATTTTACTCATGATTATATAGCTAAAAATCTCGAAAAAACTAAATTTTTAGATAAATTTTGTATGAGTGGAAAATCGAAACACGTGAAAAAATGCGGTTTGAGTGTGAATGTTTGAGCCATTCAGAAAGAATTAGCACAATTGCTTGTAAATTGTAGGTTTTATTAATGTAAATAGGAAAAAACGCATTTCTAGATCAAGAAACCACGATTTTTCCAATTACTACCATACACTAGCAAACGCATATATTTCTGGACTTGAACATGAATCTTTGGATAGAAATGGGTGTGTACACACGCATTTGACATTTTTTAAGAGACCAGAGACTTCTGATGGGATTTGTAGGTTTTATTCTTGATTATATAGCTTAAAATCTCGCAAAAACCAATTATTATAGAAATTTTATAAGAGTGGAAAATCGAAACGAGTGATATAATGCTCAATCATTGTGAATTTTATACCCATTCCTCAAGAATTAGCACAATCGGTTTTATTAATGTATATCCGAAAATACGCCTTTCTAGTCCGACAAACGACGATTTTTCCAATTATTGCAATACACTAGCAAATGCATATATTTCTGGACGCGAACATGAATCTTTGGTAAGAATTAGGTGTGTACACACTAATTTGTTATTCTTTTAGAAACCAGAGTGATTCGATGGGATTTGTGGATTTTATTCAATATTATATAGCTTAAAATCTCGCAAAACCAAATACTTACAGATATGTTGTATGGGTGGAAAATCGAAACAAGTGATAAAATGAGGCTTCATAGTGAATGTTAAAGCCATTCAAAAGAATGAGCACAATCGCTTGGAATTTGTATGTTTAATTAATGTATATAGGAAAAAACGTATTTCTAGCCCGAGAAACTACGATTTTCCACTTATTAACATACACTAGCCAACGCATATATTCCTGGACGCAAACATGAATCTTTGGATAGAAATAGATGAGTACACACGAATTTGACTTTCTTTTAAGAAACCAGAGGGATCCGATGGGATTTGTAGATTTTCGTCATGATTATATTCCTAAAAATCTCGAAAAACCAAATTTTTAGAGAAATTTTTTATGAGTGGAAAATCGAAGCAAGTGATAAAACTCTGTTCCATTGTGAATGTTAAACCCAATCAGAAAGAATTAGCACATTCAGTTTCGATTTGTAGGTTTTATTAATGAATATAGGAAAAAACGCATTTCTAGCCCGAGAAACGACGATTTTTCCACTTACTACCAAACACAAGCAAACGCATATATATCTGGTCACGAACCAGAATCTTTGGATAGAAATACGTGTGTACACACGAATTTGATTTTTTTTTAACAAACTAGAGAAATCCGATGGGATTTGTAGATTTCATTCATGATTACATACCTTAAAATCTCGCAAAAAACAAATTTTCAGAGAAATTTTATATGAGTGGAAAATCGAAACGAGTGATAAAAAGCTGTTTCATTGTGAATTTTAAACCGATCCAGAAAGAATTAGCACAATCGGTTTCATTCGTAGGCTTTATTAATGCATAACGGAAAAACGCATTTCTAGCCCGAGAAACAACAATTTTTCCACTTATTAACGAACACTAGCAAACGCATATATATCTGGACGCGAACAAGAATCCTAGGATAGAAATACGTGTTTATACACGAATTTTGACATTTTTTTAAGAAACTAGAGAAATCCGATGGGATTTGCAGATGTTATTCATTATTATATAGCTTAAAATCTCGCAAAAACCAAATTTTTAGAGATATTTTGTAGGAATGGAAAATCGATCCGAGTGATAATATTCGGTTTCATTGTGAATGTTAAAGCCATTCAAAAAGAATTAGCACAATCGCTTGGAATTTGTTTGTTTTATTAATGTAAATTCGAAAAAACGCATTTCTAGCCCGAGAAACGTCGATTTTTCCACTTATTGCCATATACAAGCAAACGCATATAATTCCGGACGCGAACATGAATCTTTGGATAGAGAGGTGTGTACACACGAATTTGAGAATTTTTAAGAAACTAGAGAGATCCAATGGGATTTGTAGATTTTATTCATGATTATATACCAAAAAATCTCGCAAAAACCCAAATTTTAGAGAAATTTTGTATGAGTAGAAAATCGCAGCCAGTGATAAAATGAGGTTCCATTGTGAATGTTAAACCCATTCAGAAAGAATTAGCACAATCGCTTGGAATTTGTGGGTTTTATTGATGTAAATACGAAAAAACGCATTTTTAGCCCGGGAAACGTCGATTTTTTCACTTTTTGCCATACTCAAGCAAACGCATGTATTTCTGGACGGGAACAAGTATCTTTGGATAGAAATACGTGTGTACACAAGAATTAGACATTTTTTAAAAACTAGGGAAATATGATGGGATTTTAGATTTTATTCATGAATATATAGATTAAAATGTCGCAGAAACCAAATTTTTCAATAAATTTTATATGAATGGAAAATTGAAACGAGTAATATAATGCTTTTTTATTGTGAATTTTAAACCCATTCAGTAGGAATTAGCACAATCGGTTCAAATTTGTAGGTTTTAGTAATGTATATACGAAAAAACGCATTTCTAGCCCGAGAAACGACGATTTTTCCACTTATTACCATACATACAATAGATGATATTGCACTGAAAGAAGACGCTGCGCAACTTCCATGGCACATGATCTGGACATTACGAACTGTAGACGAGAAAGTAGACTTATTCAATACGTTAATACTTCAACTGTATGACAAACACGCAACATTAAAGACCAAACGTACCAGAAAGACCCCAGCCCCTTGGATGACGACTGAAATACGTAGCCTGATGTCCGAACGCGACTTAGCCTATAGGAAATACACCCACAATAAAAACGACGAATATTTTAACTTATATAAACACCTAAGAAACAGAACGACTCAACTAATAAGAAACGCTAAACTCAAATACTCCTACAAACTTATAGAGCCCAACACAACCCCTTCCGATTTATGGAAAAATCTGAAGGTCATTGGACTTGGTAGGGCTAGTGAACAAGCAGACATACCCATCCCACTTGACCGATTGAACGAACACTTTGTAAAGGACCCGACCTTAAACAACACAACAAAACAAGACACAGTTTTGCCTGACTCAGCTCCCCCAACTCGAGACAAATTCTATTTTACTGACGTCACTCCTATTGACGTAATGAAAGCCATCCGACGCATCAAGACGAAAGCTCAAGGGCCAGACAACATTAGCATATTACTCATACAGAAAATACAAGACATAGTAATACCTACAAATGCACACATATTCAATAGTTCCTTAATCACTTCAACTTTCCCTAAAATATGGAAGCAAGCTTTCGTTCTTCCTCTTCCAAAAGTCAAAGTTCCCACCGACCCGAACGACTATAGACCAATCAGTATCCTGCCAGCCATATCAAAAACACTGGAAAGAATCGTACACAGACAAATTACTAACTACATGAACGAACACAAACTATTCGACAAGTATCAGTCAGGTTTCAGAGCTGGACACAACACAAGCACTGCTCTACTTAAAGTGACAGAAGACATTCGTGAAGCAATCGACTCTAATAAAGTAACAATACTAACACTTCTTGACCTTAGCAAAGCTTTCAACTCTGTAAATTTTGACCTGCTCACCCATAAATTGAGAAATCTGCATTTGTCAGAGAATGCTGTGAGTTGGTTCGAATCCTACTTACGGGAAAGACAACAATGTGTTGTATCCGGGAATCGAAGCTCTTCCTGGCTTAACATAACATCAGGTATACCACAGGGTTCGGTACTCGGACCATTGTTGTTCACAATATATGTCAGTGATATTACATCTCATGTAAGGCATTGTAACTATCACTTGTATGCTGACGACCTTCAATGCTACATCTCTTCCCGCTTAGATCGAATAAATGATGCTATAGATAAATTGAACAAAGACATTGACTCGATTGTGACATGGACAAAGAAATTCCATCTTAATATCAATCCTGGAAAGACACAAGCAATCATATTAGGACACAAACGGCAAACCGACGCTGTAAAGCACCTCGACATTTCCCCGTTAAAGTAAGTACAGTGCATATCCCTTTCAGTTCTTCGGTAAAAATCTTGGCATTCACATGGATAATAATCTCTACTGGGACATGCAAATCACAGAAACCTGCAAAAAAGTATATTCTATTATTCATGTGCTAAAAAGGATAAATGTTCATCTTCCCTCTTGCTTAAAAAAGTCCCTTCTGCAGACCCTTGTATTTCCCTATTTTGACTATGCTGACATTTTACTGACTGACCTTTCCAGCGACAACAAAATGAAACTTCAACGTGCTCATAATTTGTGTGTACGTTTTGTAAGCAATGTTCGTAAATATGATCATATTACCCCATCCCTGGAAGCAATAGGTTGGCTTAAACTAGATAAGAAAAGAAATTTACATTCACTTCTCTTTCTCTTCGAAATCTTGAACTCTTCTATTCCTTCGTACCTGTCGTCTCGCTTCACTTACCTTTCTTCCCACCACAATCTGAACACACGCTCTCGCCATGAAATAATACTAACAATACCATCCCATCGCACATCCTCATACTCATCCTCTTACACAATAGCCCTGCCAAGACTCTGGAATTCGTTTCCTGCTAGCATCAGGGACTGTCGAAATAAAATTGAATTCAAACGCAAACTTACTAGGCACTTTGTCAGTAATTGAGACTCGTTCAGACATGGTTTCTTGTAAATAGTTCTTTTAATCTACCACAAAATATCTCAATATCCGGTAATTTCATCACTATAGAATTTTGTTATTGTAGGTTTAATTTGTAATTTAGTAAATACAAAAATTTTCTTTGTTCTTAACTTCTATGATAAAATGTCTAGCGTTCATTAATCAGGTATTCTTGTCGTACTTTAATTTTTATTGTAATTGTAATTGTAAATTTAATATTAATTGTAATCTTATTGTTCATGTTATAGTTGTAATCCCCTGGTAGAGGGGCAGAGAAGGCCTGACGGCCTTATCTCTACCAGGTTAAATAAATAAATCTAAAAATCTAAAATCTACACTAGCAAAGGCATATATTTCTGGAAGCGCACAAGGATCTGTGGATAGAAATACGTGTGTACACACGAATTTGACTTTCTTTTTAAGAAACTAGAGAAATCCGATGGGATTTCTAGATTTTATTCATGATAATATAGCTTAAAATCTCGCAAAAACCAAATATTTGGAGAAATTTTATGTTTGTGGAAAATCGAAACGAGTGATAAAATTCTGTTTCATTGTAAATTTAAACCCATTCAGAAAGAATTGGCATAATCGGTTTCAATTTGTAGGTTTTATTAGTGTATATACGAAAAAAGCCATTTCTAGCCCGAGAAACGACGAGTTTCCACATATTATCATACACAAGCAAACCAAAATTTTTTGGCCGCGAAAAAGTATCTTTGTATAGAAATACCTGTGTACACACGAATTTGACATTTTTTTAGGTAACTAGTGAAATCCGATGGGATTTGTAGATTTTATTCATGATTATATAGCTTCAAATATCGCAAAAACCAAATTTTTAGAGAAATTTTATATGAGTTGAAAATCGAAACGAGTGATAAAATGCTGTTTCATTGTGAATGTTAAACCCATTCAGAAAGAATTAGCACAATCGCTTGGAATTTATAGGTTTTATTAATTTATATAGGAAAAAACGCATTACTAGCCCGAGAAAAGACGATTTTTCCACTTAATGACATACACTATCAATCGCATATATTTCTGGAAGCGAACTTGAATATTTGGATAGTAATAGGTGTGTACACACGAATTTGATATTCTATTAAGAAACCAGAGAGATCCGATTGGATTTGTAGATTTTATTCTTGCTTATATAACTAAAAATCTCGCAAAAACAAAATTTTTAGAGAAATTTTGTAAGAGTGGAAAATCGAGGCAAGTCATAATATACGGTTTCATTGTGAATATTAAACCAATTCAGAAAGAATTAGCACTATCGATTTCAATTTGTAGGTTTTATTAATATATATACAAAAAAACGTATTTCTATTCCGACAATATGACGATTTTTCCACTTTTTAACATACACAATCAAACGCATATATTTCTGGACGCGAACAACCATCTCTGGATAGAAATACGTGTGTACACACGAATTTGACATTTTTTTAGGAATCTACAAAAATCCGATTGGATTTGTGGATTATATTCATGATTTTATATAGTATAATATCTCGCAAGAACCAAATTTTTAGAGAAATGTTATATGAGTGGAAAATCGAAACGAGTTATAAAATGCTGTTTCATTGTGAATGTTAAACCCATTCTGAAAGAATTAGCACAATCGCTTTCAGTTTTTAGGTTTTATTAATGTATATCCGAAAAAACGCATTTCTAGCCCAAGAAGCGACGATTTCTACACTTTTTACAATACACTAGCAAACGCTAATATTTCTGGACGCGAACATGAAACTTTGCATAGAAATGCGTGTGTACACACGAATTTGATACTTTTTTAAGAAACCACAGGGATCCGATGGAATTGTAAATTTTATTCATGATTATATAGCTTAAAATCTCGCAAAAACCATATTTTTCTAGAAATTTTGTATGAGTTGAAAATCAAAACGAGTGATAAAATGCGGTTTCATTGTGAATATTAAAGCCATTCAGAAAGAATTAGCACAAACGCTTGGACTATGTAGATTTTATTAATGTAAATAGGAAAAAACGCATTTCAAGCCCGAGAAACGACGATTTTTCCTCTTATTACCATACAGAAGCAAAAGTATATATTTCTGGACGCGAACAAGAATCTTTCGATAGAAATACGTGTGTACGCAGGAATTTGAATTTTTTTTAAGAGACTAGAGATATCCGATAGGATTTGTAGATTTTATTCATGAGTATATAGCCTAAAATCTCGCTGAAACCAAATCCTTAGAGAAATTTTATATGAGTGGAAAATCGAGACGTGTGAAAAAATCCGGTTTCATTGTGAATGTTAAACCCATTCAAAAAGAATTAGCACAATCGCTTTCAATTTGTAGGTTTTATTAATGTATATAGGAAAAAACGCATTTCTAGCCAGAGAAACGACGATTTTTCCTCTTTTTAACATACTCAAGCAAAACGCATATATTTCTGGACGAGAACATGAATCTTTGGATACAAATAGGTGTGTACGCACGAATTTGAAATTTAAAAAAAAAAAACAAGAGATATCCGATGGGAATTGTAAATTTTATTCCTGATAATATGGCTTAAAATCTCGCAAAGACCATATTTTTGCAGAAATTTTATATGAGTGGAATATCCAAAAGAGTGATGAAATGCGGTTTCATTGTGAATGTTAAAGCCATTCAGAAGGAATTAGCACAATCGCTTCGAATTTGAAGGTTTTATTAATGTATATAGGAAAAAACGCATTTCTAGCACGAGAAAAGACGATTTTTCCACTTATTACCATACACTAGCAAACGCTTATATTTCTGGACGCGAACAAAAATCTTTGGATAGAAATAAGTCTGTACACACGAAATTGACATTTTTTAAAGGAACTAGAGAAATCTGATGGGATTTGTAGATTTTATTCATCATTATATAGCTTAAAACCTCGGAAAAACCAAATTTTTGACAGAAATGTTATATGGGTGGAAAAACGAAACGAGTGATAAAATGCTGTTTAATTGTGAATGTTAAACCCTTTCAGAAAGAAGTAGCACAATCGGTTTCAATTTGTAGGTTCTATTAATGTATATCCGAAAAAAAGCATTTCTAGCCCGAGAAACGACGATTTTTCCACTTATTACCATACACAACAAACGCATATATTTCTGGACGCGAACTAAAATCTTTGGATACAAATACGTGTGTACAACGTGTTTGACTTTTTTTAAATAAACTAGTGAACTCCGATGGGATTTGTAGATTTTATTCATGATTATATAGCTTAAAATCTCGCAAAAACCAAATTTTTAGAGAAATTTTATATGAGTGGAAAATCGAAACGAGTGATAAAATGATGTTACATTGTGAATGTTAAAGCCCAATGCGAAAGAATTAGCACAATCGGTTTCAATTTGTACGTTTTATTAATGTATATAGGAAAAAACACATTTCTAGCCCGAGAAACGACGATTTTTCCACTTTTTACAATACTCAAGCAAACGCATTTATTTCTGGACGCGAACATGAAACTTTGGATAGAAATGCGTGTGTACACACAAATGTGATATTTTTTAAAGAAACCAGAAAGATCCGATGGGATTTGTAGATTTTATTCATGATAATATAGCTAAAAATCTCGAAAAAACCAAATTTTTAGAGAAATTTTGTATGAGAGAATATCGAAACGAGTGATAAAATCGGTTTCATTGTGAATATTAAAGCCATTCAGAAAGAATTCGCACAATCGCTTGCAATTTGTAGGTTTTATTAATGTATATACGAAAAAACGCATTTATACCCAGAGGAACCACGATTTTTCCACTTTTTACCATACACTAGCAAACGCATATTTTTCTGGACGCGGACAAGAATCTTTGGATAGAAATCCGTGTGTACACACGAATTTGACTTTGTTTTAAGAAACCGGAGTGATCCGATGGGATTTGTAGATTTTATTCATGGTTATCTACCTAAAATTCTCGCAAAAACCAAAACATTAGAGAAATTTTATAAGAGTGGAAAATCGAAGCGAGTGATCAAATGCGGTTCCATTGTGAATGTTAACCCCATTCAGAAAGAATTAGCACAATCGGTTTCAATTCGTAGGTTTTATTAATGTATATACAAAAAAAAAGAACATTTCCAGCCCGAGAAACGACGATTTTTCACTTATTACCATACACTAGCAAACTCATATATTTCTGGACGCGAACATGAATCTTTTAACAGAAATAGGTGTCTACACACGAATTTGACATTCTTTTAAGAAACCAGAGAGATCCGATGGCATTTGTAGATTTTGTTCATGATTATATAGCTTAAAATCTCGCAAAATCCAAATTTTTAGAGAAATTTTGTATGAGTGGGAAATCGTAACGAGTGATAAAATGCGGTTTCATTGTTAATTTTAAAGCCATTCACAAAGAAATTGCACAATCGATTAGAATTTGTAGGTTTTATTAATGTATATAGGAAGAAACGCATTTCTAGCCCGACAAACGACAATTTTTCCACTTACTATCATCCACTAGCAAACGCATATATTTCTGGAAGCGAACATGAAACTTTGGATAGAAATAGGTGTGTACTCACGAATTTGACTTTCCTTTAAGAAGCCAGAGAGATCAGTTGGGATTTGTAGATTTTATTCATGATTATATACCTAAAAATCACGCTAATTCCAAATCTTTAGAGAAATTTTGTATGAGTGGAAAATCGAACCGAGTGATAAAATTGGGTTCAATTGTGAATGTTAAAACCATTGAGAAAGAAATAGCACAATCGGTTTCAATTTGTAGGTTTTATTAATGTATATACAAAAAAACGCATTTCTAGCATGAGAGACGACAATTTTTCCACTTATTACCATACACAAGCAAAAGCATATATTTTTGGAAGCGAACAAGAATCTTTGGATAGCAATACGTGTGTGCACACGAATTTGACTTTTTTTCAAGAAACATAAAGAAATCCGATGGGATTTGTAGATTTTATTCATGATTATATAGTTTAATATCTCGCGAAAAACAGATTTTTAGAGAAATTTTGTATGAGTGGAAAATCGAAACGAGTGATAAAATGCTGTTTCGTTGTGAATGTTAAACCCATTCAGAAAGAATTAGCACAATCGCTTGGAATTTGTAGGTTTTATTAATGTATGTAGGAAAAAACGCACATTTACCCCGAGAAACGACGATTTTTAGACTAATTACCACACACTAGCAAACGCATATATTTCTGGACGCGATCAAGAATCTTTGGATAGAAATACGTGTGTACACACGAATTTGGCAATTTTTTTAGGAAACTAGAGAAATCCGATATAATTTGTAGGTTCTATTCATGATTGTATAGCTTAAAAACTCGCAGAAACCAAATTTGTAGAGAAATTTTATGTGAGTGGAATATCGAAACGAGTGTTAAAATGCTGTTTCATTGTGAATTGAAAACCCATTCAGAAAGAATTAGCACAATCGGTTTCAATTTGTAGGTTTTATTAATATATATATATATATGATAAAACGCATTCACTGGCCCGAGAAACGACCATTTTTCCACTTATTACCATACACTAGCAAACGCATATATTTCTGGACGCGAACAAGGATCTGTGGATAGAAATACGTGTCTACACACGAATTTGACATTTTTTTAAGAAAGTAGAGAAATCCGATAGGATTTGTAGATTTTATTCATGATTATATAGCATAAAATATCGCAAGAAAACTAATTTTTACAGAAATTTTAAATGAGTGGAAAATCGAAACGAGTGATACAATGCTGTTTCATTGTGAATGTTAAACCCATTCAGAAAGAATTAGCATAATCGGATACAAGTTGTAGGTTTTATTAATATATATAAGAAAAAACACATTCTAGCCCGAGAATCGACGATTTTTAGACTTATTACCATAGAATAGAAAACGCATATATATCTCGACGCGAACAAGAATCTTTGGATAGAAATACGTGTGTACACTCGAATTTCTTATTTTTTAAGAAACTAGAGAAATCCGATGGGATTTGTAGAATTAATTCTTGTTTATATAGCATATAATCTAGCAAAAACCAAATTTTTAAAGAAATTTTAAATGAGTAAAATCGAAACGAGTGATAAAATGGTGTTTCATTGTGAATGTTAAACCCATTCAGATAGAATTAGCACAATCGGTTTCAATTTGTAGGTTTTATTAATGCATATACCAAAAAACGCATTTCTAGCCCGAGATACGACGAGTTTTCCACTTTTTTCATTACAGTAGCAAACGCATAGATATCTGGACGCGAACATAAAACTTTGGATAGAAATGCGTGTGTACACACGACTTTGACATTATTTTAAAAAACCAGGGAGATCCGATGGGATTTGTAGATTTTTTCATGATTATATAGCTTAAAATCACGCAATAACTAAATTTTTAGACAAACTTTGTATGAGTGGAAAATCGAGGCGATTGATAAAATGCGGTTTCATTGTGAATGTTAAACGCATTCAGGAAGAATTAGCAAAATCGGTTTCAATTTGTAGGTTTTATTAAAGTATATCCGAAAAAACGAATTTCTACTCCGGGAAACCAATATTTTTCCACTTATTGCCATATAATAGCAAGCGCATATATTTCTGGACGCGAACATGAAACTTTGGATAGAAATGCGTGTGTACACACGAATTTGATATATTTGTTTAAGAAACCATAGAGATCCGATGGGAATTGTTGATTTTATTCATGATTACATAGCTTAAAATCTCGCGAAAATAAAATTTTTAAAGAAACTTTAAATGGATGGAAAATCGAAACGTGTGATAAAATGCTGTTTCATTGTGAATGATAAACCCATTCAGAATGAATTTGCACAATCGCTTGGAATTTGTATATTTTATTAATGTATACAGGAAAAAACGAATTTCTAGCTCGAGAAACGACGATTTTTCCACTTATTACCTTACACTAGCAAACGCATATATTTCTGGACGCGAACAAGAATCTTTAGATAGGAATACGTGTGTACACTCGACTTTGTCATTTTTTTAAGAAACTAGACAAATCCGATGGGATTTGTAGAATTTATTCATGATTATATAGCATAAAATATCGCAAAAACCAAATTTTTACAGATATTTTAAATGAGTAAAATCGAAACGAGTGATAAAATGCTGTTTCATTGTGAATGTTAAACCCTTTCAGAAAGAATTAGTACAATCGGTTTCAATTTGTAGGTTTTATTAATGTATATACGAAAAAAACGCATTTCTAGCCCGAGAAACGACGATTTATCCACTTCTTAACATACACTAGCAATCGCATATATTTGTAGATGCGAACAAGAATCTTTGGATAGAAATAAGTGTGTACACACGAATTTGACATTTCTTTGTAGGAAACTAGAGAAATCCGATATGATTTGTAAATTTTATTCATGATTATTTAGCTTAAAATCTCGCAAAAATCCAAATTTATAGAGATATTTTATATGAGTGGAAAATCAAAACCAGTGATACAATGCTATTTCATTGTGAATTTTAAACCCATTCAGAAAGCATTTCCACAATCGGTTCCAATTTTTAGGTTTTATTAATGTACATATGAAAAAACGCATTTCTAGACCGAGAAACGACGATTTTTTCACTTATTACCATACACTAGCAAACGCATATATTTCTGGAGCAAACAACAATCTTTGATGGAAATAAGTATGTACACACGAATTTGACATTTTTTGAGATACTAGAGAAATCCGATGGGATTTGTAGATATTATTCATCATTATATAGCTTAAAACTCGCAAAAAAAATTTTTGGAGAAATTTTATAACAGTGGAAAATCGACACGAGTGATAAAATGCTGTATCATTGTGAATTTTAAACCCATTCAGAAAGAATTAGCACAATCGGTTTCAATTTGTAGGTTTTATTAATGTATATACGAAAAAATGCATTTCTAGCCCGAGAAACGACGATTTTTCCATTATTACCATACTCTAGCAATCATATATATTTCTGGACGCGAACAAGAATACTTGGATAGAAATACGTGTGTACACACGAATTTGACATTTTTTTTAACAAACTACAGAAATCCGATGGGATTTGTAGAATTTATTCGTGATTAAATAGCATAATATCTAGCAAAAACCAAACTTTTAGAGAAATTTTAAATGAGTAGAAAATCGAAACGAGTGATAAAATGCTGTTTCATTGTGAATGTTAAACCCATTCTGAAAGAATTAGCACAATCGGTTTCAATTTGTAAGGTTTATTAATGTATATACGCAAAAACACATTTCTAGCCCGAGATACGACGATTTTTCCTCTAATTGCCATACACTAGCAAACACATATATTTCTGGACGCGAACATGAATCTTTGGATAGAAAATGGTGCGTACACAAGAATTTGACATTCTTTTAAGAAACTAGAGCGATCCGATGGGTTTTGTAGATTTTATTCATGATTATATAGCATAAAATCTAGCAAAAACCAAATATTTAGAGAAATTTTGTATGAGTGGATAATCCAAACGAGTGATAAAATGCGGTTTCATTGTGAATGTTAAAGCCATTCAGAAAGAATTAGCACAATCGCTTGGAATTTTTATGTTTTATTAATCTATATAGGAAAAAACTCATTTCTAGCCCGAAAAAACGACGATTTTTCCACTTATTACCATACACTAACAAACGCATATATTTCTGGACGCGAAAATGAAACTTTGGATAGAAATGCATGTGTACACACAAATTTGATATTTTTTTAAGAAAGCAGAGAGATCCGATGGGAATTGTAGATTTTGTTCCTGATTATATAGGCCTAGCTTAAAATCTCGCAAAAATCCAAAATATTAGAGAAATTTTAAATGAGTGGAAAATCGAAAAGAGTGATAAAATGTTGTTTCGTTGTGAATGTTAAACCCATTCAAACAGTATTAGCACAATCCGTTTCAATTTGTAGGTTTTATTAATGTATATAAGAAAAAACGCATTTCTAGCCCGACAAACGACGATTTTTTCACTAATTGCCATACACTAGCAAACGCATATATTTCTGGACAAGAATATGAATCTTTGCATAGTAATAGGTGTGTGTACGCACGAATTTGACATTCTATTAAGAAACAAGAGAGATCCGATGGGATTAGTAGATCTTATTCATTATTATATAGCTTAATATTTCGCAAAAACCAAATTTTTAGAGATATTTTGTATGATTGGAAAATCGATACGAGTAATAAAATGCTTTTTCATTGGGAATGGTAAAGCCAATCAGAAAGAATTAGCACAATCGCATGGAATTTGTAGGTATTATTAATGTATATACGAAAACAGGCATTCCTAGTCCGAGAAACGACGATTTTTCCACTTTTTAACATACTCAAGCAAACGCATATATTTCTGGATACGAACATGAATCTTTGGATAGAAATACGTGTGTGCAAACGAATTTGACATTTTTTTAAGAAACTAGAGAAATCCGATGGGATTTGTAGATTTTATTCAGGATTATATAGCATAAAATTTCGCAAAAACCAAATTTTTAGTGTAATTTTAAAAGAATGGATAATGGAAACTAGTGATAAAATGCTGTTTCATTGTGAATGTTAAACACATTCAGGAAGAATTAGCACAATCGGTTTCAATTTGTAGGTTTTATTAATGTATATACGAAAAAACGCAATTCTTGCGCGAGAAACGGCGATTTTTCCACTTTTTACATTACAGTAGCAAACGCATATATTTCTGGACGCGAACATGAAACTTTGGA
>JAJSOF020000035.1:68571353-68602907 GCA_025594305.2 Periplaneta americana | reverse complement strand
ATAAATTCCAAGGATTGTGCTAATTCTTTCTGAATGGGTTTAACATTCACAATGAAACAGCATTTTATCACTCGTTTCGATTTTCAACTCATATAAAATTTCTCTAAAAATTTGGTTTTGCGATATTTGAAGCTATATAATCATGAATAAAATCTACAAATCCCATCGGTTTCACTAGTTACCTAAAAAAATGTCAAATTCATTGTGTACACAGGTATTTCTATACAAAGATACTTTTTCATGACAAAAATTTTGGTTTGCTTGTGTATGATAATATGAAACTCGTCGTTTCTCGGGCTAGAAATGGCTTTTTCGTATATACACTAATAAAACCTACAAATTGAAACCGATTATGCCAATTCTTTCTGAATGGGTTTAAATTTACAATGAAACAGAATTTTATCACTCGTTTCGATTTTCCACAAACATAAAATTTCTCAAATATTTGGTTTTGCGAGATTTTAAGCTATATTATCATGAATAAAATCTAGAAATCCCATCGGATTTCTCTAGTTTCTTAAAAGAAAGTCAAATTCGTGTGTACACACGTATTTCTATCCACAGATCCTTGTGCGCTTCCAGAAATATATGCCTTTGCTAGTGTAGATTTTAGATTTTTAGATTTATTTATTTAACCTGGTAGAGATAAGGCCGTCAGGCCTTCTCTGCCCTCTACCAGGGATTACAACTATAACATGAACAATAAGATTACAATTAATATTAAATTTACAATTACAATTACAATAAAAATTAAAGTACGACAAGAATACCTGATTAATGAACGCTAGACATTTTATCATAGAAGTTAAGAACAAAGAAAATTTTTGTATTTACTAAATTACAAATTAAACCTACAATAACAAAATTCTATAGTGATGAAATTACCGGATATTGAGATATTTTGTGGTAGATTAAAAGAACTATTTTACAGAAACCATGTCTGAACGAGTCTCAATTACTGACAAAGTGCCTAGTAAGTTTGCGTTTGAATTCAATTTTATTTCGACAGTCCCTGATGCTAGCAGGAAACGAATTCCAGAGTCTTGGCAGGGCTATTGTGTAAGAGGATGAGTATGAGGATGTGCGATGGGATGGTATTGTTAGTATTATTTCATGGCGAGAGCGTGTGTTCAGATTGTGGTGGGAAGAAAGGTAAGTGAAGCGAGACGACAGGTACGAAGGAATAGAAGAGTTCAAGATTTCGAAGAGAAAGAGAAGTGAATGTAAATTTCTTTTCTTATCTAGTTTAAGCCAACCTATTGCTTCCAGGGATGGGGTAATATGATCATATTTACGAACATTGCTTACAAAACGTACACACAAATTATGAGCACGTTGAAGTTTCATTTGTTGTCGCTGGAAAGGTCAGTCAGTAAAATGTCAGCATAGTCAAAATAGGGAAATACAAGAGGTCTGCAGAAGGGACTTTTTAAGCAAGAGGAAGATGAACATTTATCCTTTTAGCACATGAATAATAGAATATACTTTTTTGCAGGTTTCTGTGATTTGCATGTCCCAGTAGAGATTATTATCCATGTGAATGCCAAGATTTTTACCGAAGAACTGAAGGGATATGCACTGTGCTTACTTTAACGGGGAAATGTCGAGGTGCTTTACAGCGTCGGTTTGCCGTTTGTGTCCTAATATGATTGCTTGTGTCTTTCCAGGATTGATATTAAGATGGAATTTCTTTGTCCATGTCACAATCGAGTCAATGTCTTTGTTCAATTTATCTATAGCATCATTTATTCGATCTAAGCGGGAAGAGATGTAGCATTGAAGGTCGTCAGCATACAAGTGATAGTTACAATGCCTTACATGAGATGTAATATCACTGACATATATTGTGAACAACAATGGTCCGAGTACCGAACCCTGTGGTATACCTGATGTTATGTTAAGCCAGGAAGAGCTTCGATTCCCGGATACAACACATTGTTGTCTTTCCCGTAAGTAGGATTCGAACCAACTCACAGCATTCTCTGACAAATGCAGATTTCTCAATTTATGGGTGAGCAGGTCAAAATTTACAGAGTTGAAAGCTTTGCTAAGGTCAAAAGTGTTAGTATTGTTACTTTATTAGAGTCGATTGCTTCACGAATGTCTTCTGTCACTTTAAGTAGAGCAGTGCTTGTGTTGTGTCCAGCTCTGAAACCTGACTGATACTTGTCGAATAGTTTGTGTTCGTTCATGTAGTTAGTAATTTGTCTGTGTACGATTCTTTCCAGTGTTTTTGATATGGCTGGCAGGATACTGATTGGTCTATAGTCGTTCGGGTCGGTGGGAACTTTGACTTTTGGAAGAGGAAGAACGAAAGCTTGCTTCCATATTTTAGGGAAAGTTGAAGTGATTAAGGAACTATTGAATATGTGTGCATTTGTAGGTATTACTATGTCTTGTATTTTCTGTATGAGTAATATGCTAATGTTGTCTGGCCCTTGAGCTTTCGTCTTGATGCGTCGGATGGCTTTCATTACGTCAATAGGAGTGACGTCAGTAAAATAAATTTGTCTCGAGTTGGGGGAGCTGAGTCAGGCAAAACTGTGTCTTGTTTTTTGTGTTGTTTAAGGTCGGGTCCTTTACAAAGTGTTCGTTCAATCGGTCAAGTGGGATGGGTATGTCTGCTTGTTCACTAGCCCTACCAAGTCCAATGACCTTCAGATTTTTCCATAAATCGGAAGGGGTTGTGTTGGGCTCTATAAGTTTGTAGGAGTATTTGAGTTTAGCGTTTCTTATTAGTTGAGTCGTTCTGTTTCTTAGGTGTTTATATAAGTTAAAATATTCGTCGTTTTTATTGTGGGTGTATTTCCTATAGGCTAAGTCGCGTTCGGACATCAGGCTACGTATTTCAGTCGTCATCCAAGGGGCTGGGGTCTTTCTGGTACGTTTGGTCTTTAATGTTGCGTGTTTGTCATACAGTTGAAGTATTAACGTATTGAATAAGTCTACTTTCTCGTCTACAGTTCGTAATGTCCAGATCATGTGCCATGGAAGTTGCGCAGCGTCTTCTTTCAGTGCAATATCATCTATTGTATGTATGGTAATAAGTGGAAAAATCGTCGTTTCTCGGGCTAGAAATGCGTTTTTTCGTATATACATTACTAAAACCTACACATTTGAACCGATTGTGCTAATTCTTTCTGAATGGGTTTAAAATTCACAATGAAACAGCATTATATCATTCGTTTCGATATTCCACTCATATAAAATTTATCTAAAAATTTGGTTTCTGCGACATTTTAATCTATATATTCATGAATAAAATCTAAAATCCCATCATATTTCCCTAGTTTTTAAAAAATGTCTAATTCTACAAATCCCATCGGATTTCTCTAGTTTCTTAAGAAATGTCTAATTCGTGTGTACACACGTATTTCGATCCAAAGATACTTGTTCGCGTCCAGAAATACATGCGTTTGCTAGTGTATGGTAATAATGGAAAAATCGTAGATTCTTGGGCTAGAAATGCGTTTTTTCGTATAAACATTAATAATACCTATAAATTGAAACCGATAGTGCTAATTGTTTCTGAATGGGTTTAACATTCACAATGAAACCGGATTTTATCACTCGTCTCGATTTTCGACTCATACAAAATTTCTCTCTGAATTTAGTTTTTGCGAGATTTTAAGCTAGATAATCATGAAAAAATCTACAAATCCCATCGGATCTCTCTGGTTTCTTAAGAGAATGTCAAATTCCTGCGTACATAAGTATTTCTATCCAAAGATTCTTGTTCGCGTCCAGAAATATATGCGTTTGCTAGTGTATGGTAATAAATGGAAAAATCGTCGTTTCTCGGGCTAGAAATGCGTTTTTTCGTATATACATTACTAAAACCTACAAATTTGAACCGATTGTGCTAATTCCTACTGAATGGGTTTAAAATTCACAATAAAAAAAACATTATATTACTCGTTTCAATTTTCCATTCATATAAAATTTATTGAAAATTTGGTTTCTGCGACATTTTAATCTATATATTCATGAATAAAATCTAAAATCCCATCATATTTCCCTAGTTTTTAAAAATGTCTAATTCTTGTGTACACACGTATTTCTATCCAAAGATACTTGTTCCCGTCCAGAAATACATGCGTTTGCTTGAGTATGGCAAAAGTGAAAAAATCGACGTTTCCCGGGCTAAAAATGCGTTTTTTCGTATTTACATCAATAAAACCCACAAATTCCAAGCGATTGTGCTAATTCTTTCTGAATGGGTTTAACATTCACAATGGAACCTCATTTTATCACTGGCTGCGATTTTCTACTCATACAAAATTTCTCTAAAATTTGGGTTTTTAAGAGATTTTTTGGTATATAATCATGAATAAAATCTACAAATCCCATTGGATCTCTCTAGTTTCTTAAAATTCTCAAATTCGTGTGTACACACCTCTCTATCCAAAGATTCATGTTCGCGTCCGGAATTATATGCGTTTGCTTGTATATGGCAATAAGTGGAAAAATCGACGTTTCTCGGGCTAGAAATGCGTTTTTTCGAATTTACATTAATAAAACAAACAAATTCCAAGCGATTGTGCTAATTCTTTTGAATGGCTTTAACATTCACAATGAAACCGAATATTATCACTCGGATCGATTTTCCATTCCTACAAAATATCTCTAAAATTTGGTTTTTTGCGAGATTTTAAGCTATATAATAATGAATAACATCTGCAAATCCCATCGGATTTCTCTAGTTTCTTAAAAATGTCAAAATTCGTGTATAAACACGTATTTCTATCCTAGGATTCTTGTTCGCGTCCAGATATATATGCGTTTGCTAGTGTTCGTTAATAAGTGGAAAATTGTTGTTTCTCGGGCTAGAAATGCGTTTTTCCGTTATGCATTAATAAAGCCTACGAATGAAACCGATTGTGCTAATTCTTTCTGGATCGGTTTAAAATTCACAATGAAACAGCTTTTTATCACTCGTTTCGATTTTCCACTCATATAAAATTTCTCTGAAAATTTGTTTTTGCGAGATTTTAAGGTATGTAATCATGAATGAAATCTACAAATCCCATCGGATTTCTCTAGTTTGTTAAAAAATCAAATTCGTGTGTACACACGTATTTCTATCCAAAGATTCTGGTTCGTGACCAGATATATATGCGTTTGCTTGTGTTTGGTAGTAAGTGGAAAAATCGTCGTTTCTCGGGCTAGAAATGCGTTTTTTCCTATATTCATTAATAAAACCTACAAATCGAAACTGAATGTGCTAATTCTTTCTGATTGGGTTTAACATTCACAATGGAACAGAGTTTTATCACTTGCTTCGATTTTCCACTCATAAAAAATTTCTCTAAAAATTTGGTTTTTCGAGATTTTTAGGAATATAATCATGACGAAAATCTACAAATCCCATCGGATCCCTCTGGTTTCTTAAAAGAAAGTCAAATTCGTGTGTACTCATCTATTTCTATCCAAAGATTCATGTTTGCGTCCAGGAATATATGCGTTGGCTAGTGTATGTTAATAAGTGGAAAAATCGTAGTTTCTCGGGCTAGAAATACGTTTTTTCCTATATACATTAATTAAACATACAAATTCCAAGCGATTGTGCTCATTCTTTTTGAATGGCTTTAACATTCACTATGAAGCCTCATTTTATCACTTGTTTCGATTTTCCACCCATACAACATATCTGTAAGTATTTGGTTTTTGCGAGATTTTAAGCTATATAATATTGAATAAAATCCACAAATCCCATCGAATCACTCTGGTTTCTAAAAAGAATAACAAATTAGTGTGTACACACCTAATTCTTACCAAAGATTCATGTTCGCGTCCAGAAATATATGCATTTGCTAGTGTATTGCAATAATTGGAAAAATCGTCGTTTGTCGGACTAGAAAGGCGTATTTTCGGATATACATTAATAAAACCGATTGTGCTAATTCTTGAGGAATGGGTATAAAATTCACAATGATTGAGCATTATATCACTCGTTTCGATTTTCCACTCTTATAAAATTTCTATAATAATTGGTTTTTGCGAGATTTTAAGCTATATAATCAAGAATAAAACCTACAAATCCCATCAGAAGTCTCTGGTCTCTTAAAAAATGTCAAATGCGTGTGTACACACCCATTTCTATCCAAAGATTCATGTTCAAGTCCAGAAATATATGCGTTTGCTAGTGTATGGTAGTAATTGGAAAAATCGTGGTTTCTTGATCTAGAAATGCGTTTTTTCCTATTTACATTAATAAAACCTACAATTTACAAGCAATTGTGCTAATTCTTTCTGAATGGCTCAAACATTCACACTCAAACCGCATTTTTCACGTGTTTCGATTTTCCACTCATACAAAATTTATCTAAAATTTAGTTTTTTTGAGATTTTTAGCTATATAATCATGAGTAAAATCTCTTAATCAAATCAGACATCCCTAGTCTCTTTAAAAATATCAAATTTGTGTGACACGTATTTCTATCCAAAGATTCTTGTTCGCGTCCAGAAATATATGCGTTTGCTAATGTATGGTAATAAGTGGAAAAATCTTCGTTTCTCGGGCTCGAAATGCGTTTTTTTCTAAATACTTTAATAGAACCTACAAATTGAAACCGATTGTGCTAATTCTTTCTGAATGGGTTTAACATTCACAATGAAACCGCATTTTATCACTCGCCTCGATTTTCCACTCATACAAAATTTCTCTAAAATTTGGTTTTTGCGAGATTTTACGCTATATATAAGCATGAAAAAATCTACAAATCATATTGGATCTCTCTGGTTTCTTAAAAATGTCAAATTCGTGTGTACACACGTGTTTCTATCCAAAATTTTTGTTGGCGTCCAGAAATATATGCGTATGCTTCTGTATGGTTTTAAGTGGAAACATCGTCGTTTCTCGGGCTGAAATGCGTTTTTTCCTATATACATTAATAAAACCTACAAATCGAAACCAATTGTGCTAATTCCTTCTGAATGGGTTTAGCATTGACAATGGAACAGCATTTTATCACTTGCTTCGATTTTCCACTCATACAAAATTTCTGTAAAATTTGTATTTTTGCGAGATTTTAAGCTATATAATCATGAATAAAATCTACAAATCATATCGGATCTCTGGTTTCTTACAAGAATGTCAAATTCGTGTGTACACAACTATTTCTATCCAAAGATACATGTTTTCGTCCAGAAATATACGCGTTTGCTAGTGTAGGTTAATAAGTAGAAAAATCGTTGTTTCTCGGGCTAGAAATGCGTTTTTCCTATATACATTAATTAAACCTATAAATTACAAGCGATTGTGCTAATTCTTTCCGAATGGCTTTAACATTCACAGTGAAACCGTATTTTATCACTCGTTTCGAGTTTCCACACAAACAAAATTGCCCTAAATATCTGGTTTTTGCGAGATTTTAAGCTATATAATCATGCATAAAAACTAGAAATCCCATCTGATCTCTCTGGTTTCTTAAAAGAAAGTAAAATTTGTGTGTACACAACTATTTCTATCCAAAGATTCATGTTCGCGTCCAGAAATATATGCGTTTGCTTGTGTTTGGCAATAAGTGGAAAAATAGTCGTTTCTCGACCTAGAAATTTGTTTTTTCCTATATACATTAATAAAACCTTCATATTCCAAGCAAATGTGCTAATTCTTTCTGAATGGGTTTAATATCCACAATGAAACAGCATTTTATCACTCGTTTCGATTATCCACGTATTTAAAATTTCTCTAAAAATTTGGTTTTTTGCGATATTTTAAGGTATACAGTCATGAAAAAATCTACAAATGCCATCGGAATTCTTTGGTTTCTTAAAAGAATGTCAAATTCGTGTGTAAAAACGCATTTCTATCCAAAGTTCATGTTCGCGTCCTGAAATCTATGCGTTTGTTGGTGTATTGTAAAGAGGAAAATCGTCGTTTGTCGGGCTTGAAAAGCGTTTTTTCGTATTTGCATTAATAAAACCTACAAATTGAAAGCGATTGTGCTAATTCTTTCTGAATGGCTTTAACATTCAAAATGAAACCGCATTTTATCACTCGTTTCTATTTTCCACTCGTATATAATTTCTCTAAAATTCGGTTTTTGCGAGATTTTAAGCTGTATAATTATGAATAAAATCTACAAATCCCATGGGATTTCTCTTGTTCCTAAAAAACGTCAAATTCGTGTGTACACACGTGTTTCTATGCAAAGATTTTTGTTCGCATCCAGAAATATATGCGTTTGCTGGTGTATGGCAAAAAAAGTGGAAAAATCGTCGTTTCTCGGTCTAGAAATGCGTTTTTTCGTATATACATTAATAAAACCTACAAATTGAAATCGATTGTGCTAATTCTTTCTGAATGGGTGTAACATTCACAACGAAAAAGCATTTTATCACTCGTTTCGGTTTTCCATTCATTTAGAATTTCTCTAAACATTTGGTTTTTGGGAGATTTTATGCTATATAATCATGAATAAAATCTACAAATCCCGTCGGATTACCTTAGTTTCTTAAAAAATGTCAAATTCGTGTGTACACACGTATTTCTATCCAAAGATTCTTGTTCGCGTCCAGAAATATATGCGTTTGCTGATGTATGGTAATAAGTGAAAAATCATCGTTTCTCTGGGAAGATATGCGTTTTTAGGTATATACATTAATAAAACGTACAAATTGAATGCGATTTCGCTAATTCTTTCCATAGTGAAATGGAACCGCATTCTATCACTCGCTTCGATTTTCCACTCAAACAAAATTTCTCTAACAATTTGGTTTTTGCGAGAATTTATGCTATATAATCATGAATAATAACTAGAAATCCCATCGGGTGTCTCTAGTTTATTAATAGAATGTGAAATTCGTGTGTACATGTATGACTATCCAAAGTCTCTTGTTCGCGTCCAGAAATATATGCGTTTGCTAGTGGATGGTAATAAGTGGAAAATCGTCGTTTCTCGGGCTAGAAATGCTTTTTTTTCTTATATACATTAATAAAACCTACAAATTGAAACCGATTGTGCTAATTCTCTCTGAATGGCTTTAACATCCACAATGAAACCATATTTTATGACTCGCCTCGATTTTCCACTCATACATAATTTCTCTAAAAATTTGGTTTTTTGCGAGATTTTAAGCTATGTAATCATGAATAAAATCGATAAAACTAATCGGATCTCTCTGGTTTCTTAAAATAATGTCAAATTCGTGTGTACACAACTATTTCTATCCAAAGATTCATGTTCGCTTGCAGAAATATATGCATTTGCTAGTGTATGGCAATAAGTTGAAAAATCGTCGTTTCTCGGGCTAGAAATGCGTTTTTCCTATATACATTAATAAAACCTACAAATTCCGAGCGATTGTGCTAATTCTTTCTGAATGGCTTTTACATTCACAATGAAACGCATTTTATCAATCGTATCGATTTTCCACTCATATAAAATTTCCCTAAATATATGGTCTTTGCGAGATTTTAAGCTATATAATCATGAATAAAATTTACAATTCCCATCGGATCTCTCTGGTTTCTTAAAAAATATCAAATTCGTGTGTACACACGTATTTCTATCCAAAGTTTCATGTTCGAGTCCAGAAAATACGCGTTTGCTAGTGTATTGTGAAAAGTGGAAAAATCGTCGTTTCTTGAGCTATAAATGCTTTTTTTTCGGATATATTTTAATAATATCGACAAAATGAAATCGATTGTGCTAATTCTTTCTGAATGGGTTTAACATTCACAAAGAAACAGCATTTTATCACTCGTTTCGATTTCCCACACATATAAAATTTCTCTAAAAATTTGGTTTTTGCGAGATATTAAGCTTTATAATCATGAATAAAATCTACAAATCCCATCGGATTTCTCTAGTTTTTAAAAATGTCTAATTCGTGTGTACACACGTATTTCTATCCAAAGATTCTTGTTTGCGTCCAGAAATATATGCGTTTGCTAATTCTTGGTAAGAAGTGAAAAAATCGTCGTTTCTCGGGCTAGAAATGCGTTTTTTCGTATGTACATGAATAAAACCTACAAATTGAAACCGATTGTGCTAATTCTTTCTGAATTTGTTTAACGTTCGCAATGAAACCGGAATTTATCACTCGTCTCAATTTTCGACTCATACATAATTTCTCTATGAATTTGGTTTTTGCAAGATTTTAGGCTAGATCAGTGGTTTCCATACTTTTTCAGCCACGGAGCCCTTTTTGATGCAAAATTTCTCGTGGAGCCCCAAGAAGTTTTTAGTGTTTAGTTGTATCTTTATATGTTCTATGAAGCATACTGCATACTATATGAATAGGGAAGTCTATATAATAAAGTATATATATATATATATATATATATATATATATATATATATATATATATAATATATAAATGAAACAATAGTAAAAAGAACTAGAGACAATATTATTTAAATGTACAAAATGATAATTATAACTAGTACCGTAGATAAGATACTTAAAAAATGTTACAATTTTACATTTACACCCGAATTAATGTGAAGGATGTGCATGTTTGTTGCGACAGAGTTTGTCAATATCCAGCGTCATAGAAGTGAGTTGAGGATGCATATCGTCTTCTGCATCCAACGAGCTCGATATTTTGTTTTTGCAGCCGTGTACTTCGAAAAGGCCTATGGTACGTACAAAGACAGTAAGAACAATTGAGGACATCACCCGAATAAGGGCGTATACAGCAAAATGTAGTTCTGATATAAATTAATTTCAATGTTTGTAAGCTGTCAGGCTCATCATAGTTGCGTCGAAAAGGTTTTTCATTACTGTTAAATAGTTTCGAGAATATTTAAAACAAAATTATTGAAACATAACAGCAAACAGTATGTTCTGCTATTAGTAAATATACATAATATGAAACTCTGAATACGCCCTTTTTCCGACGACAATATGTTTTAGTACTGTTTTTAATTATTCTGATGTTCTAGGTTTCTAACTTTGCATGAAAATTAATTATATATGGGAATATCTCGTACTTTATTAATAATTTTGTTTTAAAAAAGTAAAATAAAATAAATTCAACAAAATAAAATGTACATTTACCATAACATATTAAATAAAAATATTGAATAATTATACAAGTAGGCCTACAAAATAACATTACATTTTTAGTTTATGGTTTTTTTGTTCTTACGTTTTTTCCTTCTTTATGCATCATCACTATTGTTGCTAGAATTATCTTCACCATTACGTGATGATGTCCTGCCTTTATTCAGCATTGAGTTCAGCCAACTTTGGCCATCTTCACCTAAAACTGTAAGAGCCCTCTTAAATCCTTCGCCTAGGAGGATTTCAGAGCCACTAAGTTCATTTGTGTTGGATTCAAAAGTTTCAACTGCGACACTTCCATTACCGTCTTGCAAATGTTGAAGGAAACAAATGATGCGGATGAGGTTCAAGCTGAAAATACCCTCATGTACTGTATTGTACTTGTTTATACTTTTGCAGCATGATTGTTTGAGGACGATTTAAGTGTGTAGGCCTACCCGTTTTATCATTGAGAATGTCACCTGAAACCAGTTTCTTCTGGACTGTTGTTAATTGTTTCTCTGAAATTTGCAATAGACTCAATAGAAAGTTTCGACACATCACATTTTTACCCTCATTACAGAAAACCCTATATTTCCATACATTAACCCTATTCTTGAAAAACTGAAGCTTCTTAGTTTTTAGATTCACTCTTTCAAGGCAAGAAGTAATAAAATGATATTGTTCGAATTTCGAACCTATGTCCCAAAAGCGTTTGAAAATAGAGAGTTGATCGTCCTTTGAAATTTCATGTGTACACATTTTCTCACATCATCTTCTTACCGGTTTAAATGACTTCTTTTCCATTTCCTTGCCTTTGTGTATGACTTGCCACTGTTTCTATTTATTTTTCTTTCTTCGGTTTTCCATTTAGTTTTCTTCACAAGCTTCTTTTTTCCCATATTTTCGGTCATGATTCACTGCTGCAACTGACAACCTGAAGTAGGCCTAAACATCGAATGTTAGCCTACTACAGCACGGCTTGCAACAACATGTGACTGCCGCTGTAGTAGGCGCGTTTACTCGTTCAACGTAAACACGTAACATTGTTTCCTGTGTTACGTATTGAAGCTAGACTTACGAAAATCTACTACAGTGTACTACACTCATTCAACTATCTACTCCTTGATCGTCGGAAAACGGGCGTATAAGGGTATACGCCGTTATTCGGGTGAAGTCCTCAATTTAGCTTTTGATCTTAATATCGAAAGATCCTCCCCTAACAACCCAAAATTCGGGAAGTGGTTTGCTTTTAAATGATGCCTGACAGTGTCTGCCCGAAACCATGTCCGTAAGGACCTCATTTTCTATCGCAGTTAGAGCTGATGGTTTTGACTTCACTAAAAATGGATCTATAATCCACTCATATTTGTTTCGAATCGATTCCTGAGTTTCCTTGGAAAGTATGAATTCATATTTTGAAGCAAATTATCATGGTACTTTGTATTACTGATATGAATGAGTTAAGTTATTTTCTTCTGTAAAGTTTGAAGTCAAAGAGAAACATGCCAGATTCTTATTCTAGACTCTTTCCATGTAGAACGTTATCTTTTTCTTCAGTGCGGCAATTTTGTCATTAACATTGAAAATAGTCTTCTGTTTCCCTTGTATGGATGTGCTGAATTCGTTATTTTTTTTTTTTTTACAAAATGTGTGCTAAGTAACATAATTTGCACAACGATTTCTGATGATTCAAATAATCTGCTAGCAAACTCTTTTGGTCATTCAAAACTGAAGACAAGCGACTATCATGTTTAATAAATAATTAATAACAATGACTTGTATATACTTTCCATATCTTCATACGGAATTTTGAGTAGCTTACATTGCAAAGATCGTGCCTTAACAAAGTTGGTAATTTAGACGACGTTGTCTAGTACATGCCTTAATAATGATGGTATTTTTTTTTTCGTTGCAAGGGCGTGTCGGTGTAGTACACAATGACTACTTGTGAAATTTTTAACTTTCTTGATCCTTTTAACACCGCCAGCAACAGGACCTACCATGGGCTTTGCGCCATCTGTGCATACATTAATGCAATTGTTCCATGGTATCGTTGAAGGATAGATAGAACAGAGAAAAATTCTCTTCGGCACCAGGATTCGAACCCGGTTTTCAGCTCTACGTGCTGAAACTTTATCCACTAAGCCACACCGAATTCCAATTCCGATGCAAGATCGAATTCCCCAGTTTAAGCTCTATCTCTCAGTTTTCCCTTTGGTGGCCTACCCTTATGTACTGTGTCACAGAATATGTGACAGTGGCAAATGTCCAACGCACTATGTAAAGAGGTGCACTCATTACGAGTGACTAAGTGGCCGGAATCCGACGGGATGAGCGCCGTCTTGAATCACTAAGTGATTATTTACGCATTCATAATATTATGATGTACGTACTTCGGTACATCATAATAATACCATAGTACCGGTATCGAGTTTCAATGAAGACATCTATCAGGGAAAAGAAGTCAGAACCGCTTGTAGAGAATGGCAATGGCTTGCAGAACAAATATCTTCATGAAAAGAATCTGAAAATTCGTACTGTACAAACAGCTAATCCGGCAACGTTCGTGGATTCGTCAAGTTGTAGCAAAATTTAGTTTCATTGGTACGGGAAATTATGGTATTTTTAACATCATTTGATGGATCCTGGATCCCATTACGCAAAGTGTTATTTGATAATGGCACACTGAGATCAAGTTTGCAGTTCTTTCGTCCACCATGCACTTCACTACCTTCACTAATAGTGGTTTTATAAGAATTCCGGCAAGGGTGTGATGTTTACCAGTAATACCCAGGTCATGACTAACCAAGTACGACGTTTCCAGTGCTTTATAGTTATTTGTCTTTTACATGAAATAAAATTTTTGTCTGAACCGCATGGAGTTCGTCATTTTCTTTTGAAGTAGTCTGCAGTTTTATTTGTGAAGTCAGGATGAGTTTCTGAAATGCTGTCTAAGCCTGTCAGGGAGCATAGAACTATTAGGCAAAACTTTGTTCCATATCACACACCGTGGACGTCCATCAGCAAACTCAGTGAATCCCATATCCAAATATGAATCACAATATTTTCGTTGTTTTACTTCCTTTTTTGTACCTCTACACTAGGCATCGTAAACTCTGAAGCAGGATCATGTGTAGTATATTCTAAACTCAATCCCAAAGAATTCGCACCATCTTCTTCAAGTAAGGTTACAGCTGTTGTTATCCCCATTTGACTGAGCATTGGTTGATGACTAATGACTATAGTAGATCTATTATTGCTGCTTCTATCTAGCAAGAAGAAATCAAACTATTTTCTACGCTTCGCTTGATGGAAGTAGTTTGCGTTTTTCGTACTAGAGACTAGATGGAAACAGAAATTCTTGTTATTCGCGGTCAGGCCCTGAGACTTACATGCGGAGCCCCAAGGCTCCGCGGAGCACACTGGGAACCGCTGGGCTAGATAATCATGAAAAATCTACAAATCCCACCCGATTTCTCTGGTTTCTTAAGAGAAAATCTAATTCGTGTACACACTCATTTCCTATCAAGTTTCACATTCGCGTCCACAAATCTTTGCGTTTGCTAAAGTATTGTAAAATGGAAAAATCGTTGTTTCTCGGGCTAGAAATGCGTTTTCGTATATACATTAATAAAACCTACAAATTGAAACCGATTGTGCTAATTCTTTGTGAATGGCTTTAACGTTCACAATGAAACCATATTTATCCTCGTTTCGATTTTCCACTCATTTAAATTTCTCTAAAAATTTGGTTTCGAGATTTTTATGCTATATAATCATAGATAAAATCTACAAATCCCATCGGATTTCTCTAGCCTTCTTAAAAAGAATGTAAATTCGTGTGTAGACAAGTATTTCTATCCAAGATTCTTGTTCGCGTCCAGAAATGTTGGCGTATTCTAGTGTATGGTAATAAAGTTGAAAATCGTCGTTTCTCGGGCTAAATGCGTTTTTTCTTTATACATTAATGAAACCTACAAATTGAAAACGATTGTGCTCATTCTTTCTGAATGGGTTTAATATTCACAATGGAATCGAATTTTATCCTGCTTCCCCTTTTTTCCATTTAACAAACTTTTTTAAAACTTTTGGTTTTTTGGAAATTTTTAGGTAATGACTGAATAAAATCTCCCAAATCCCTCGGATCTCCTGGTTTTTTTAAAGAAATAAAATTTTGTCTGTACCCGTATTTCATCCAAAGTTTCCTTTCAGTCCAGAAATATTATGCGTTTGCTAGTGTTGGTAATAAGGGGGAAAAACGCCCTTTTCTGGGGCCCGAAATGCTTTTTTTCTTAAAACATATTAATAAAACCTAAAAATTCCCAAGGATTGGCTAATTCTTTCTGAATGGTTTAACATTCCCCAAAAACCCTTTTTATCGCTCGTTTCGATTTTCCCTCATACAAAATTTTTTAAAAAATTTTGTTTTGCAGTTTTAAAAGCTATAAATCATGAATAAAATCTACAAACCCCTTCGGATCTCGGGTTTTTAAAAAGGGAAAAGCCAAATTCGTGTTTTACATGTATTTCTATCCAAAGATCCATTTGGGCCCCGAAATTTTGCGTTTCATTGTATTGTAAAAAGGGGAAAAATCGTCGTTTCTCGGGTTAAAATTCTTTTTTTCCAAAAACCCTTTTCAAAACCTACAAATTGAAACCGATTGAAAATTCTTTCTGAATGGGTTTAACAATCACAAAAAACCCGATTTTAAGACTCCCCTTTTGGTTTTTCCACTCTTAAAAAATTTCCCCAAAAAATTTGGGTTTTTGGGAAATTTTTGGGTTATATAATCATGAATAATATCTAAAAAAACCAAAATGGTTTTTTTACTGGTTTCTTTAAAAATAATGTAAAATTTCGTTTAACATTTTCTATCTAAAGATTCATTTCGCTTCCAGAAATATACGTTTGCTGGTGTAGGGTTAATAAGGGAAAAATCGTCGTTTCTCGGGCTGAAATGCTTTTTTTCCGACATACTTTAATAAAACCTACAAAATTGAAATCGATTCCCTAATTGTTTTTTGAATGAGTTTAATATTCACAATGGAACGGATTTATCACTCTTTCCTTTTTACATTCATACAAAATTTTTTAAAAATTAGGTTTTTGGGAGTTTTTGTTATATAATCTTTGATAATATTCTCCCAAAAACCCCATGGGATCTCTCTGGCTTTTTAAAAGAATGTCAAATTCGTGTGTACAGACGCATTTCTATCAGAAAGTGTCTTTTGGGCTTCCAGAAATCTATGCGTTTGCTAGTGTGTTGTAAAAGTGGAAAAAACCCTTTTCCCCGGGCTAGAAATCCTTTTTTTTCTTTTATACTTAATTAAAACCCAAAAATTGAAACCGTTTGGGCCGATTTTTTTTGAATGGGTTTAACATTCAAAACAAAAAAATTTATCACTCGTTTGATTTTCCCCCAATTAAAATTTCCCCAAAAATAGGGTTTTTTGCGAGATTTAATCTATATAATCATAAAATAAAATCTGCAAACCCCATCGGATATCTCCGTATTTCTACCCAAAGATTCTGGTTGGGCCCCGAAATATATATGGTTTGCTAGTGTAGGGTAATAAAGGGAAAAAAATCGTCGTTTATCGGGCTAAAATTTTTTGGGTATATACATTAATGAAACCCCAAATTGAAACCGTTTTGCTAATTTTTTCCCGTTTGGGGTTTTAAACCCCTTTTACAATGGAACCGGATTTAATCACTTTTCGATTTTCGACTCGTAAAAAAATTTTTAAAAATTTTGGTTTTGCGAGATTTTTATGTATACAATAATGAATAAAATTTTAAAATCCCTTTGGGATCCCCTTGGTTTCTAACAGAAAGAAAAATCTTTTTTCACAATTTCCTTATTCAAAGATTCATTTTCGTTTCCCAGAAATATATGTTTTGCTGAAAGGTAAAAAGGGGAAAAAATCGTCGTTTGTCGGCTGAAATCCTTTTTTTCCATGTATATTAAAAAACCATCAAATTTCAAGCGATTGCCCTAATTCTTTCTGAAGGGGTTTAACATCCACAATGAAACAGCTTTTTTATCACTCGTTTCTTTTTCCCCTTTTTAAAAATGTTTTTCAAAAATTTTGGGTTTTTCGCGAGATTTTAAGCAAAAATTTAAATAATATCAAAAATTAATGGATCACTCTGGTTTCTTAAAAGAAGTAAAACCTTGTGTAAAAATTTCTACCCAAATTTTCCCCTTTCGCGTCCAAAATCTATGCGTTTGCTATTTATTGAAAAAAAGGGGAAAAAATCGTCGTTTTCGGGTTGAATTTTTTCTTATATATTTTTTTGGGAAACCTCAAATTAAAACCCGATTGTGCTAATTCTTTCTGAATGGGTTTAACATTCAAATGAAAGAGCATTTTATTACTCCCTTCGTTTTTTTCCAAATGATAAAAAATTTCTCAAAAATTTTGGGTTTTGGGGGAAATTTTTAATATATAATCAAGTTAAAAATCCAAACCCCATCGGATCTCTCTGGTTTCTTAAAGAAAGTCTAATTCGGGGTAGAAAAATTTTTTCGGGCTATGGGCCGTGGGTTCTTTTCATTAGGGGCCCAAATTTTTTCGTTCCCCTGCTGGGTAACATCTTCAGTGTTGGCTATTGCTGGTGGGTTGGTTCTATTGCGCGTCCCGGATTCGGTCTGCGCGGGGAATGAATGGGGGGGGGAAGGGGGAAAATTAAAAGGTTGCGTGAAAACACGTCCTCGCAAGGGGTGTTGGGGTTTGGGGCGGGGTTTGTGAGCTCCAACCCTTTTGGCCACTTGTCTCCGGGTTTCCCCGCCCTGTGAAGGAGCCCCAAAAATTTTCCCAGGGGGTAAGCCAAAAGGGACGTAACTGATTAGCTACAACATGGGGGGGGAGGGGGGGGCGAAGTACAGCGCCCTGACCCGGAGGAGAGACGCAAGGGATTGAAGTCTAGGCACAAAAACAGTTCCAGGTTTGGCTGGGGAAAAATTAAAAAAAGCGAAAGGGTTTCAAATAGCCAATTGCCTTTTTGATGTTTTTTCCCAATCAGGAGACCAGCCAATTGGCTGTTTGATGACCCCAGTGATCGGGTACAAGGGGACGATTGAATTCTGTTGGGGCCCCCGTTCGTGTGAATAATCATTAATTTTTAGCCTCACCCAAAGTCTGGGGAAATGAAAGCAGGTCCGTGGCCCTTTCTTTTAGGGTTTTAACCCTTTGTCTTAACGCCTTAGGGAAAACCCCGGAAAAAACCCTTAAAGGGAGGATGAGATGTCTCAATTTTAGAGACCAGCCAGTTGGCTCTTTGGTAAAAAGGCTTAATTATTTATTAGACTGGGCCCTTTCCCCTTACCTCCAAAAGATCAAAAACGGGCTTTTGGGGGCGATATGTTAGCCCCAAGATTTTTCCATCATAACGGATTTGCCAATTGGCTTTTTGATGGTTTCTGGGCAGATCCGGAGACCAGTCAATTGACTCTTCCTCCGTAGACCCCGAAGAGGGAAAAAATGGAAAATGACCTGAGTTAAAAGGAGGCCATTTCAAGCGGTTGTTTTTGGGTTCGTCATGAATTAATAACCCCCTTCCTAAATCTTGGGGGGGACACCTGCCTCCCTGTTTTCCCGTTTAAAAAAGAATAGCTAGTGGGCTTGTCTGGTTTCTTCGCCAACCTAGGGTCATACCGGCCAGGTCTGAAAGAGGGGTTGGGGCTGGACAAAAGGGCCTTTCAGGTTTCTAGCCAACCCAGCAAAAGAACCCCGTCTACGGTTTGGCAAGTTTAGCTCATCGTGGGAAATTTTCTCGAAGCGAACTCGCGGGAAGGTTTTTATGATGCAATCACCTGGTTCTGGATAACTTTGGGGTTTCCGGAAAGGGTCCTGGGAAAACCCCCTGCGGGGGCGGAAAAGGTTTTTTAAAAGACCGAAAGGGCCAACCCTGGGGGGTAATTTCCCCGGTTGTGGGGGTGAAGGCCGCCAGAATGGGATGGGGTTAACTATCAATCCCTTTGGGCCCTTTCGAAGAAGGGAATGGATATGATCTCAACGTAAGATGAGAGTCCATAATGATACCTAAGTATTTAATTTTGTTCATCCCCGGCATTGCTCGTCCGGAAAGGGGGGTGGAGGGGGTAAGGGCTTCGAGCCTCGCCTTTTTAAAAAGAGTATGGCCTGACATTTATCTACTTTACCTTGATTCTCCAGTCGTGGAACCACGGCTGGGGGTGATCTAAGATCGGCAACCCCCGGACGCTAACCTGTAGGTTTGCCCATCACCAAGAGGGGAGTGTCATTCAAATATACAGATGGCTACTTCGCCGTGGGTATAGCGAAACGGGAGGTCTTTGAATATATTGAAAAAAATGGGACCGATAATCGATCCCTGCGGGGCTCCTTGGGAAATTTTACGAGGTGGGGAGAAACTAATGCCTACTTTGGTCTTGAATGTAGGCCTCAGGTAATCTGAAATGAGGGGTACCATTCCATCTGGGACTCCCATGCCCCGTAGCTTAACCAGGGGGCCCTTCATGCCAAAACCCTTTTCGAAAATTCCCCAATGTCCAAGGGAAGCTGCAGCTAATACACGCTTCGTGCTCATGCCCCCGGTAATGTCCTCCGTTATGCGGAGTGCCTGGGGTGGGTGGAACGACCAAGGGGGGAAACCGAACTGCTCGTTCCTGTTTGGGGCAACACTACTTCAGTAGGCATCTATATGACCCTTCCCCAGTTAGCTGAGACAACTGGGAAAATAATACCCCACAAAAAACGCTATGCCGATCTGTCGGGGAAACCTGCAAAATTTGCGTGCCCTGTCGCAGATGGTTTTCACAGCCCCCGCCACTCGTCCGGTATGAGCGCATTTTTTAGCGGTTCGTCTCCGTTTTGAACTAAAGGGTTTCAACGGGCCCAAGAACCAAGGCCGGCGAAATTTGACTGGGGAATTTCCGCCCTAGAAAAGGGCCGGGGTCTCAGCAGCCCCTTTTTTCGATCTTCGCCCCACTCTCCGAAACGTGAGAGAGGGGGGGAAGGTGGCCGCGGAGGAACTCATTACTTGGAGCAGTACCCCTTTCCTGAAATTCGGGCAAGTTCCTTCCTGTATCTCGTCGGTTGTGCAAAATTTTTGGCCTGAGGGGCCGTTAATTTTTTGTTAGAGAGGGTAATTCTCTCTCCCTCACTAGAGCAATTGCGGTGGAAGCCCCGCATTCTTCGGGGCAAGGTGTGCCCTTTTTTTTCTTCTTATTCCTTTTTGGTTTTGTGGGGCATTAGACCCCGAGGGCGGAATTTACCCCAGGTACTTCCCCTTTTATCACTGGGCCCAATAAAGCCCCTTCGGACCAGATTGAATACCCGGTTGCTCGATTTTGGGAAACTGCCAGCTTGCTCTGGCCGGAAACCCCCTAGTCCTGGGGGACTGGGAGATCTGGGGGGGCCGAAAAGGAATCTCTGCGACTGGCACTGGAATCGGCGGTGTCCGTACTGGTCCCGTCGAGCGCAGGCCTCGGCGTTTGGGGGAGGTGGGGGAAAGGATGGGCCGCGGGTTTAGGCTGAACTATCAAGTACGACGGTGGGTCCTGCTTGATCAGTGCATTAACCCAACCGCCGAACGCCACCGATTTCCCAGATAGGCCCCGACCTTCTCTTCCCAACCCCGGGTTTATTCGATCTCGAAGATCGGGGGGAATGTTCCTGGCGGCCGCCGCCCGGGCGGGCAATTTCCCAAGGCCCCGTCCCACTAGGGGTGGAAGACCGCGTTCTGCCCGCCCGGTCGCCGGAGCCTACCCGGGGGAATTACCGTAGAAAGGCTAGGGGGCCCCGCGGGGGACCGTCGGTGTGTTTCGTTTTTCTCGGGGCCCCCTGAAGGAAGGGGCCCGGGAAAAAAGGCGTACCCTTTTTAAAAGGGGCCGGATAATAGTTAAAGAATGGGGGGCAGAAAGCAAAATTGGGGGGGCCCGCCTGGGCAGTTTGGGGGACCGGCCCCAAATTTTCCCCAAAGGGGTGGGGAAAAAAGGGGAATCCCCTTAGGGAAGCCTCCCTAAGGACCAAGGACGGTTAGGGGTCCCCTCGAGAGGGCCCCAAACCCGACCGGGACCCCGCCGGGCCCTTGGGAAATTGGGCACGCAGCCCCCCGGGTGGGTGGGGGTATCTTCCCCTGCGCCCGGTGGGGGCAGGGGCCAGGTCTGCTTTTTGGTGCCGACCCCACGGGCCGGGCCCTCGGCAATTCGGGGTTCTCACTGGCAAGGCGCGGGGCTCCCGGGCTGTCCTTTAGCCGCTTTTTTTGGGTTCTCCGGGGGGCTGCTTTCCCTGCGAAACCGAAGATCCGGCGCCTAAAAGCCCCAAGCACGTCTGACCTCTTCCACGCCCAAAAAAGGGAAAAATTTCCCCCCAATCCCCGGGGGCCTGCGGTCGGGCCCCAAAAAATACCCGAAAAATCAAGGGGGTTGGGAGGAAAATTTAAAATTTTGCAAAACGGGGCCCCTTTTAAAAAGGGGTTTGGGGGGCTGTAAAACTAAATTTGAGCTCTAAGCCTTTTTGGCCACAAAAGTCTAAATTGGGTTACGCTGCTCCTTTTTGGAAGGAGCTCTAGAAAATTTTAAAGGGGGAACCCAAAATTTGGGACGTAACCTCTTAGGTCCCACATGGGGGGGCGAGATTGATAAATGATCCCCCGGAACGGGGCGAGGAGGAGTTGGCTGGTGTTTGCCGTTCGGATGGCAAGACGCCGTCATCTGTTGTTCAATGACAAAGCATGTAAAGGGCCCTTTTTGGAAAGGGCGCCGTGAAAATCTAATCTGCAATTTGGGAGGGGGTCCCTGTCCTTTCAATTTAAAAAATTTATTAGTGACCTCTATATTTAATAACTATTTATATTATCTGGACTAGAGCAACATCGTTTATAAAAAGGGGGACTATATATTGGGGAAGGGCATATAGGTCCGGGGCCCCATTTCTTATAGCGCCATCCCAATTTGTCTTACGCCTGGGGAAAACCACGGAATACCTTAGGCAAAAGGATGGTTTCTCATGTATAAGAGAAAAGCCAATTTGGCTATTATGTAGGGGGTGATTGTTGTCATGAGCCTTGGGGAATGGTCTCAATTTTGAACAAGCCATTTGGCTATATGAGGGCTCAATTACAAGAGGGGGGAGATGAATTTATTTGGGTAATTTTAGAAATTAGGAGATTAATGGTGATATGAGTGCAGGTCCGTGGCCCATTTTTTTTTGGGCTCACCCCGACATTTGTTTTAGCGCCTTAAAACCCACGGAAAAACCCTTTGGCAGGATGGGGTTTTTCTCAATATCGAGACCAGCCAGTTGGCTCTTTTGGGTTTAATGACTCTATGAATCGATGGGTATATACTAGCCAATTGGCTCTATGATATTTCCTCGATCAACAAAAATGAAAATTGTTAGGGAAGGATTTTTTTTAGCCCAGTTAAGACAAGGTCATTTTAGGCGGTTGCACTTTCAAGGGGGTCTCATGGAGTTGAGTCGTGGCTCCAAAAACCCGGGGGTAACGCCGTCCCCGTCCTCCTGTTTTCAATAGTATAGCTAATGGACCTTTTCCCGGGCTCCCCGACCAACCTAGGATCATACTGGCCGAGGCGATATAGGGGGGTTGGGGTTAGCACGAGCTTCCGCATACAGGTTCCCAGGGCCCGTCAGGGAATGAACTCCGTCCATGTTTGGGAACTCCCCAGTTCATCATGGAACTTTCTTTTGGGGGCGACTCGGGGAGATGGGTAATGAGTCGGGAAACACCTGGGGTTTTTGGGCAACTTGGAGTTTACGGAGATGGGACACGCCCAAAAACCCCCGGGTGCGGCAATAATGACAGAGCAATAGGGGGCCCTTTTACATGGGTAAGTCCTACCCCCAGTTTGTCAGGAGTTAAGGGCCAGAATGGGATAGTGTCTATCAGCCCCTTGGCCTTACGAAGGGAAGGGAAATTGGGGTTTATCTCGGAAGTTGAGTTGGGGTCCATAATGATCCCTTTTAAAAATTTTTAAATTTTGGGTTTATCCCCGGCATTTTTTCGTCCGGAAAAATGTGGGGGGTGGTGGTATTCCGAGCCTGCCTTTGTGAAAAAAGTTGGCCCGACTTTCTACCCTTGACCTTGATTTTCCCGTCGTGGAACCACGGCTGGAGGGGATCCCAAGATCGACTGCAATCTACGGGACCTAATCTTTGGTTCCCCTTTGCCAAGAGGGCAGTGTCGTCTGCATAGATATACAGATGACTACCCGCCGTGGAAAAGCGAAACGGGAGGTCATTAATAATATATTGAAAGTAAGGGGGGATAATGGAACCCTGGGGACTCCCCGCGTGAATTTCACGGGGGTGGAGAAATAGGGCCCACACGGGTTTTTAATGTTTGGGCCCGGAGGTAGTTAGAAATGAGGCGTATCATTCCATCTGGGACTCCCCTGCCCAGTAATTTAAAGAGGGGTCCCCCATGCCAAACCATGTCGAATGCTCGCTCGATGGCCGGTAAAACTGCAACTACTACATGCTTCGTGCTTATAAACCCCGGGAAAGAACTCAGTCATGAGGAGGCCCGGGGTGTAGTGGAACGATCAGGGTGAAACCGAACTGCTCGTTCCTTTATTTGGGGCAACACTACTTCAGTGAGGCGTTTTTGTATGTCCCGCTCCCCCGTTTTCTGAGACAACTGGGGAGACTAATAAGGCCTATAGTTGTTGGGTTCGTCTTATCCTTTTGGGCTTTGGAAAGAGAACTACGGGCTTTCGCTGAAAAAAAAGAAAAAAACAAAAAAGAATTGGGAGGAAAAAATTTTTAAAAGGGAATAAAACGCGTCCTTGCAAGGGGGTTAAAAAGGGAAAAAACTAAATATTAAACTCCCAAACCTGTTGGCCACTGTCTCACCCGGGTTCGCTGCCCCCTGGGAAAGGGGGCTGGCTGCATCCGGGGGGTATATAGTGCGGGGGGGGGGCTTCTGTTGTCGGCCCCCGGTCCGCGATCGAATGTGCTTCGCGGGGGGGCTTGCAGTTTATTGCCCCGATTGGCTAGAAACCTGTATGAGGGCCCCCTGTGCCCGGGCCCCCCCCGCTAAATCTGGCTTTGGGGAAGATCCTAGGTTACGGGGAAGACACCAGACAGGTCCACTAGCTATTCTCTTAAGACAGGAAAACAGGAGGCAAAGGGGCACCCCAGATTTAGGTAATGAAATTTTTAATTCATGACTTAATCTAATAAGCAACCGCTGTGAAATGGCCGCTCTAACTCCCCGGGGTATAAATCCATTCCCCCCCCTCGTACAGGTCTACGGGTGAAAGTCAATTGATTAGTTCCGGGTCGCAGAAACCATCAAAAAAAAATTGGCAAAACCGTTATGTGGTTTAAAAAACCCGACCAAATACACGTCCCCAATAAGTCCGTTTTTTCTGATCGATGGAGTTTAAAGAGCCAATTGGCTAGTCTACATCCACCAATCAATCCCTTTTACCTAAGAGCCAACTGGCTAGTCTCTAAATTTAGACATCTCTTTCCCGCCTAAGGTTTTTTTGGGTTTTTTTTAAAGGGGTTAAGACAAATGTCGGGGTGAGCCCCAAAAAAAATGGGCCACGGGCCTGCATTCACTTCCCCGGCATTGGTGACGGCTCAAGATTAATGTTTTCCCTCGAACTCGGGGTTTTTAGGGTACAATCTCCCCTTGGTAAAATCCGGTCATCAAGGAGCCAATTGGCTGGTCTCCTGATTTAGAAAAAACATCAAAGCGCCAATTGGCTTTTTAAAATTAATCCCTTTCGCGTTCAATCTTTAAACAGCCAAACTGGCTTCCCCCGTTTCGTGCCTGAAATTCTCCTCCATCGCGTCTCTCCTCCGGATCAGGTCGCTGTAGTTCCGCCCCCCCTCCCCCCGATGTTGGCTAATCAGTTACGTCCATTTTTGGGTTAACCCGCTAGCGCTCCTTCACTGTGGCGGCAAACCCGAAGTGAGACAAGTGGCCAAGAGGTTTGGGAGCCCCAATATTCATTTTTAAACCCCCCAACCCCCCTTGAAAAAGGACGTTTTTTCCCCCTCCCTTTTAAAGTTTTTTCCTCCATTTCCCCCACCATTCATTCATTCAGCCCAAGACTGTTCCCTTACGCTGCGTGTGGGGGGTTGTTTTAAACTAACTCCCCACGGGCAGGTTTGATTTTAAATTTTTTTTCCTTAATGTCGGTTTCCCAGGCCTTGTTAACCTTGGGGCCTTTTTTTCCGATTGAAATTGTTCTTATGTTTATATATTTCTATGGCCTCCGGTGTACCCTCGCGTAGAAATGTGGTGTGCCCTTTTGGGGTGTATCCGTGTTTTCCCAAACCGTTTTTATTTCGCCTTCCAGATAAGCATGTTCGGCTACAGACGACTTATCTACGTAGAAAAGGCGGCATTTTTCTTCAGATGTTCACGCAGCAGTGAACAAAACATTTTTTACAACCAACAGAACCGGAATCATACCCCGGGAAAAAAATTTTCCCTTTTAACCGGCCGTAAACCCTAAACTCCAATCAAATTCGTGTGTACACACGTATTTCTCTCCAAAGATTCATTTTCGACCCCTGAAATATATGCTTTTTGTTTAGTGAAATAAAAAGGGGAAAAAATCCCCTTTTCCCGGCCCAGAAATGCAAAATTTTTCCTATATCCCCCCCATTAAAAAAACCTAAAAAATTCCCAAGGGATTGTTAATTCTTTCTGAATGGTTTTAAAATTTCACAATAAAACCCGCATTTTATCCCGTTTTAATTTTCCCCCCTTCAAAATTTTTTAAAAATTTGGGTTTTTTGCGAGATTTTGCTATTAATCATGAAAAAATCTACAAATCCCGGGGAACTCTTTTGGTTTTTTAAAAAGAATGTAAAATTTCTGTGTAAGCACTACTTGCATCCAAAGATTCATGTTCGCGCCCAAAACTATATGCTTTGCTAGTGTATGGAAATAAGGGAAAAAATCGTCGTTTCTCCGGCTAAAATGCGTTTTTTCGTTAAAATTAATAAAAACCCTTACAAATTGAAACCGATTGTGCTAATTTTTCGAATGGGTTTAACATTCACAAAAAAAAGGATTTTATCACTAATTTTTTCCACTGATACAAAATTTCTTTTAAAATTTGGTTTTTTGGAGTTTTTTAGGTATATAATCATAAAAAAAAATTACAATTCAAATGGGATTTCTCTTTTTAAAAGAAAGTAAAATTCGTGGTCACAACTATTTCTATCAAAAAATTATTTTCGCCCGAAATATATGTGTTTGCAACTCTATAATAATAATAATAATAAATAATAATAATAATAATAATAATAATGATAAAATGATGATTTATTTTGTTTACAATTTAAAGGGCCCGTAAGGCCTTCTTTCCACTAAACCCAAACCAAAAAGTGTATATACATATGCATGAACTTACAAAGAACCCCAAAAATTTGATTGAGATGGATTACATTTTAAAAAAAGTTTTTTACAAATTAAACAACAAAATACTATGAACTATTAATTAAACACTGAAATAAACTTTTAGAAAATTTAAAAACAAAAAACATAGAATGTTAATATATTTCAAATAAAAAGATAATAGAAAGAGATTATTACGAGAAAAATTAAAATACAGCACAATCAGGATGATGTCTAAAGAAAAAAAACAATTGTCAGTGATAGTTTAAATCAGTATGATTGGGTGAAATCAAATAAGGTTTATCTTTTAAGCTGTTCTTAAAGGTTTTATTGTCTTGCACCCCCTAATACTTTGTGAAAAGGGAATTCCATTGACGCGAGGTGGATATTGAAAAGATGATGAATAACAAGATGTTCTAAGAGGAATACTTAGCGTGCCACAGATAAGTGATCTGGTAACATCGTGGGTTAGAGATAGAAAAAGAGAAACGGACGAAAGGTTTTTGGTGTTGAATTTAGAATTCAAAAAGAGTAAAAAACAAAGGGGTGTATAGTTCTACGTTCTTTAAGTCGGACCACGAGAATTGGGGACGGTGATATGTGATCATCCGTCGGATGTTCCGTACCCCGACGCACATATTCTGAGCTCGCTGTAATTTTGACTGACAATTCAGAACGGTCCCTTAAAAAAACGTCACAATAATCAAGTGCGGCGTTACTGGGGTTTGCATGGGAAAAAGTTTTAGTTGCTGGGGCGAATTTTCCCGCGACTCAAACAGTGAATGGAGGAACAGATTTTTTTATCGTTTCTTTAACTTAAAAATTTCCCAACTTGATTATTATCAAAAAAACCCAAAGTTTTTTTAACACAGATGAAAAAGGGGTTAGCGTGTTGTTAAGTAAAAACTGAAAGATTACTGTTTTTAAAGGGGAGTTAACTAAACGCTTTTTCCCAATAATTAGGGCCCGGTCTTACTTTAAAATGCGGGGTCCAAAATTCCGAAGGGGAGACAGTGGAAGGCCAAAATTTAACTTGTCAATCGATTCATTGATCGTTTTGGGGTCTGGAATTTTGAAAAGTTGTAGGTCGTCGGCATAGAGGTGATATCGGCAATACTGTAAGTTCTTTTATACTCATTAATGTAGATGGAAAAGTAAAATGGGCCTAATCGGGCCCCGCGGCCTCCGCCTTTGTGCACCCCATTGGGAATATGGAAAAAAGTGGAAAAAACGTCGTTTCTCGGGCTAGAAATGCGTTTTTTTCCTACTTTAATAAAACCTACAAATTCCCAAAAGATTGTGCTGATTCTTTCTGAATGGGGTTTTAAAATTCAGAATGAAATCACATTTTATCACTGTTTCCGATTTTGCACTCTTACAAAATTCCCCTAAAAAATTTTGGGTTTTTTCGAGATTTTAAGCCATATAATCTTTTAATAAACTCTACAAATCCAATGGGTCTTTTCTGGTTTCTTTAAAGAATTTTTTAAATTTGTGCGTACACAATTATTTCTATCCAAAAATTCGTTCACGTCTAGAAAATATGCGTTTGCTAGTGTTGGCAATAAGTGGAAAAATGTTTTTGTCGGGCCGAAATGCGTTTTTTCCCATGTACATTAATAAAACCATCAATTTCCAAGCGATTCTTTCTAATTCCTTCTGAAAGGGTTTAACATTCCCCCAAAGAAACAGCTTTTATAACCGTTTCGATTGTCCACTCATTTAAAATTTCCCCTAAAATTTGGTTTTTTCGAATTTTGGTTTTATAATCTTGAATAAAATCTATAAACCCATCGGATCTCTCTGGTTTCTGAAAAGAATGTCAAATTCGTGTGTACACACGCATTTCTATCCCAAAATTTCATGTTGCGTTCAGAAATATTTTGGTTTCTAGGGTATTAAATAAGTGGAAAAATCGTCGTTTTCGGCCAGAAACGGTTTTTTTGTATATACACTAATAAAACCTTCCCAAAATTTAAACCGATTTGATCATTCTTTCTGAAAAGGGTTTAAATTCACAATGAAACGGCATTTTATCAAACGTCTCGATTTTCCCTCTATTAAAATTTATCTAAAAATTTGGTTTTTCGAGATTTTATGCTACATAATCTAATAAAAATACAAACCCCCTCGGTTTCTCCAATTTCTTAAAAAAAGTCAAATTTTTTTACAAAACGTATTTGTATCCAAAAAAAATTTTTGTTCGCGTCCAGAAATTAGGCGTATGCTGGGGTAGGTTAATAAGTGGAAAAAATTTTCGTTTCTTGGGGTAGAAGTGCTTTTTTTTTATATACATTAATAAAACCTACAAATTCCAAACGATTGTGCTAATTTATCTGATTTGGGAACATTTACAATGAAACCGCATTTTTTCACCGTTTTGATTTTTCACTCTTAGAAATTTTTTCTACAAATTTGGTTTTTTTGCGAGATTTAAAACTATATAATCATGAATAAAATCTACAAAAAAAATCGGATTTTCTGGTTTCTTAAAAAAATGTCAAATTCGGGGCACACACCTATTTCTATCCAATGATTCTGTTCGCTTCCAGACATCCATGCGTTTCCTTTATTTAAAGTAAAAAAAAGAAAAAAAGTCGTTTCTCGGGCCAAAAAGCGTTTTTCCATTTTTGTATTAATAAAACCTACAAATTGTAAACGATTGCGTTATTTCTTTTTGAATGGGTTTAACATTCACAATAAAAAGCATTTTACTACTCGTTTCGATTTTCCACCCCATTTAAAATTACTCTAAAAAATTTTCGTTTTACGAGATTTCATGATATATAATCATAAAAAAAATTTACAAATCCCATCGGTTTCCTAGTTTCTTAAAAAAAGTCAAATTCGTGTAAAACGTATTTGTATCCCAAAATTTTTGTTCGCGTCCCCGAAATATATGCGTTTTTTGTGTATGGTAATAAGTGGAAAAATCATCGTTTCTCGGGTAAGGGGGTTTTTTTATTAAAAAACCCACAAATTGAAAGCGATTGGCTTTAAATTTTTTCTGAATGGGTTTAACATTCCCAAAGGAACCGCATGTTATCACTCCCTTTGATTTTAGTCATACAAAAATTTTCTAAAAAATTTTTTTTTTTTTTTTTTTTAGATTTTTGGGAAAAATCATGCACAAAATCTACAAATCCCATCGGATTTTCTGGTTTTTAAATGAAAGTCAAATTCGTGTTCACACCTATTTCTATCCAAAAAATTCTGTTCCGGGCCAGAAATATATGGTTTTTTGTATGGGAATAAGTGGAAAAAACGTCGTTTTTGGCTAGAAATCGTTTTTTGTGTATACAATAACAAAACCACAAATTTAAACCGATTTGTTTCTTTCTGGGAAAGGGTTTTAAATTCACAATGAAACCGGTTTTATCACTCGTCTCGATTTTTACTCATACAAATTTTCTTTTATGAATTTGGTTTTGCGAGATTTTAATCTAGGTAATCGAAAAAAATCTACAAATCCCATCGGATTTTCTGGTTTCTTAAAGAAAGTCAAATTCAGGTACACACGCATTTTTTATTCAAAGTTTCATGTTCCGGGCGGGAAAACTATGCGTTTCAAAGTATTGTAAAAAATGGAAAAAACGTCGTTTCAGGCCTAGAAATTCGGTTTTTTGTTTTACATTTTAAAAAAACCTAGAAATTTAAAAGATTGTGCTGATTCTTCCTGAATGGGTTTAAATTACAATGAAGCAGCATTTTATCACTCGTTTCGATTATCCACTCATTTAAAATTTTCAAAAAATTTTATTTTTCTAGATTTTATGCTACATAATCATGAATAAAATCTAAAAAACCCATCGTATTTCTCTAGTTTCATAAAAAAATTTTAAATTCCCTGTACAAAGTATTTCTATCCAAAAAATTCTTGTTTCCCTTTCCCGAAATATATGCCCTTTGCTAGTTTGGGAATAATGGAAAAATCGTCGTTTCTCAGGCTAGAAATGCGTTTTCTTTATTACCAATAAAACCTACAAATTGAAACCGATTGTGTTAATTCTTTCTGAATGGGTTTAAATTCACAATGAAAGGGATTTTTTCCCTCGTTTGATTTTTTTCCCCCATAAAAAATTTTTCTAGAAATTTGGATTTTTGGGGATTTTAAGCTATATATTTGGGTATATTTGATATTTTGGTCACAGCTTCTTTTTTATGTAATGGTGTTCCCCACATTTCTGTTCCGGGGCCACCATTAACATTTTATTAAAAACATTTTAAGTACATGTCTACACAACTTCTACCAATTAAACTATGTTTTTTTTATTATTACTTTTCCCAAACTCCCCCTTTTAGTATTTCTCCTACTTTTCGTTTGCTATTCTCTATTTGATCATTAATCGTAATATATCTAAATTTATATTCCTTTTAAACCCCCCCTTTTTCCCCTTTAAATACTATTCACTAAGATTTCAATTTCCCCCTTATTCTCTAGAAAAATTTTCATATTGAAAATTTTTTGCCTTACTTGTTCTTTGACCTTTTCCTATCTGTCTCTTATATTCATTTACTGTTCCAACGTTCAAAAAGTCAGTTTAAATTTTATGTTTTCCCTTTTTCATTTTTTTTTAACCCTTTTTCACTTTTCACTCATTCATATTTGCGCTTTACTTTCAATTTTCTTTCTACTTCCCCCTAAACCTTTCACAATACTCTACTTCCAAAATCTTATTTTCTCTTCCCCAACACATCAGCTTATATACCCTTTTTCCCTATATTTCTATCATTTTCAATTACAAAATTTCCCCTTTTCTAGACCCCCTTTTTTCCCTATCCCCACATTTTTTTTAAACGTATTAAAACATTGTTTTATCCTCAGCTGTCTAGTTCCACCTTTTTTTACTGCTTGTCTCTGCTTTATTTCCCATCTCTGTCTTTCTTTCTATTTCCTTCTTCTTCTTCTCCTTCTATTCCTCTTTATTCCCCCCTCTTTTACTTCCCATCCTAGATTTCCCCCCTCGCACCCTTAATCTTTTCACTACTTTTTTCCCCCAAACTTTCCCGACTCTTGGTTTCTATTTTTATCCCCACTCGCCTTTTTCTAACACCTTTTGCTTCTTGTTCCGTTATTGTCAGCATTCCTTCTGGGTGCGCTAACCTTACTGCCTTCATGGAACTAGGAATCCTTTTCGCTGTTTTCACGTTACACTTATCTTTTCGATGATTGTAAGCTATATAAT
>JAJSOF020000035.1:68537530-68571253 GCA_025594305.2 Periplaneta americana | reverse complement strand
TTAGTTATATGTTGTTCAATGTTATATTGAGTTTGCACTGCTTAACAGGTTCAGTGGAGACCAAGAGCCTAACAAACATCCGGGAGGCTCTTGAGACAGAGAAGACGAAATACTGGCATACATTCCTAAAAGATTACTCAGGTAACATTCCGAATTTAGAAGAGTTACCTTCTGTTCACAGTAAGTTAACTATATCAACCTTAAACATTCACTTACAGCTAATAATAACACATTCAGGGCAATTTTTTTTTTTTTTATCCAATGCCACCAGGTTGTCTTTTCGACATTTCTGGCTGTGGCTTAGTTGTAACCCACTTCTGAGGTTGGGGTGCCTGGAAGGCGGAGACAAAATTTTAATATTTGTATTTCAAAATTTGCAAGTTCTTGGTCACATGTGAGTAAATGAGGTAATGACGACATTATGTAATTGTAAAGAATAGTAAAGACAAAGAGGGGAACGAACTGGCCATCCTAACCCATTATCTCCTGGCAGATTTCCTCATGAGTGGTACCTTATTGGTGTCACTCGAGAGTTCAGGCCTGTCTTTTCCGGCAGCTGACTAAACAACAACAGTACTGACAATTAATACAGAGTGTTTTAAAAAATGGACTGAAAGTAATCGAAGTATCAGGGAAATGTTAGCTAATAATTGTTAGACTTTGAAATGTACCGTAACTTTTCGGAAAATGTGTTACATGTAATCATACCTGGGGAATCACCAGTATCTTGTTCTGAAAATTGATACCTGGACTGTTCTAGGAAATAGTTTGAGGAGAGCAGCAAGAAACCTAAGAGACGAAAAGTTGAAACATTATTAGCAGGAACGAGTAGACGCAAACTGACTTATTCTGGTCAGAATAGTTTACGATCGGAATAATGTTAAAATTATGTTTTAGAGAGCATTTTCTATAACTGCTTTTTAATTTTTATTTTGTTTGAAGAAGACAAACCATCTCCCAAGAAATGGTTCGTTTTTTATTTTTATTTTTTTTTTTTGAGCCAGGTCAAGTCTAATAATAACTGGTAGGATATGGGCAATAATTATTCCACTTTCTGTTGAATAAACTGAAACATCGGTCACATGACTCTGTAAAATAAATTCTTTTTCGAGTTATACAAGAAATAAAAGTCACTGCGCCCAGGCTCGAATCCGCTCTTCTCTGCATGACTCACACATGTCTGGACCAGACGGAAGACTTCACTTCTGCGCGGCATGTCAGTTTCCTCACCAAGGTCTGAATATAGTCACTATATAGACGGGCCAGTTCAAAAGGGAAACAACTCAAAAATTAAAGTTATGAGAAACCAGAATTTTAAAGCTTCATGTTGCTGTGAAAAATCCAATTAACACATTCTAATTATTTGAAACTTATAGTATAACTTTATGAAAAATCATTAACAGAATTCTGGAGTAATTTCAACGATTCTTTGGTTTCTCACAGCAACATATTGCTTTAAAATGTAGTTTTCTCATTTGTTTCCTTCTGAACTGGGTCGTTCATATAAATTATACATCAAATCCATTTTCTTCGTATTTTCTCAAGTGCGTTTCAGAACGGTTTACGACAGCACTCGAAATAGAACGAATTTCAATAACTCCTCTAGTGATAATTTGTGTATGTATGCTCTATGTCTCTGAGCATGTGCAGTTTCTTGTATCTGGAGTTTAGAATATTCAAAGGCCCATTATTTTTTTTCTGACAGTGTACATAACTAGGGCTCCCTAAAAATGTTTTACTTATTGTTGATAGTTTGATGACGTACATGCTATCATTCTTATCTAATATGCACTGTTTATCCTGTTCATTAGCTAGCAATCAGTGTGATAACGACGATTTTCATTCATAATTATTGTTGTTTATACAACTGTCCGAAGACAAGTCTGAACCTCACAAGTGATACAAACAAGACACCACTTATGAGGTAACTAGGTTAGGAGATAATAGGTTAGGGTGGCCAGTTTCTTTCCCACTTCAGTGCAGACAACATCGACTAGCTACATATTACACTAGTCAGACTTCAGATGCATACAAACAATAATTGACACATATGGTCAAGTGAGATGTACTGCCTGATAATATATGTACATATCAACCAGAAACTCAGTCTTGCTTTTCAGCTGGACCCAGAACAGAAGAGGAGACAGATGCGATCCAGATGATCTACGAATCCATACATTTCACCGATTCGACCTCTTCTCAAGGTACAGTAATATTTCAAAATAGGGAAGCAGTAAATAAATAGGCTACAATGAATACGCAGAGTGTTTCATGAGGAATAGTAAATAATTTAGAGAGTGGTAGTATGGAGTATTGTGTGTAAAAGAGTTCATATAAACATGTGTCCAATTTTTAATGTGTGTTGAAATACAGCTCTTAGAATGTTACATATAACAAGCCTTAGAAATGATATGAAGCAAATGACTATGCACAAAAGAATAATACGTGTTGCCCTTGTAAGATCGTCTGAGGGTAGCACTGGTCATAAAGGGATGTAGAGAAATAGCCGTTGGTATTTCCTTTAGCCACAAAGATGGGCATGTTCGTCCAGCATGACAGAGTGCCTGTAAATTTTACCCTCCAGGTAACTCATTTATTGTCACATTCCCCAAAAGATGAATCAGCCGCAGTAGTCACATCCTTTGGCCTCCAAGGTCCCCAGACCTTAATCCTGTCGATTTTGTCTTTGGAATCGAAGAGTACAAAAACCTAGCAAACACAAGGATCAAATTATTGGTCGCTCACATTATGAATAGTACTGCTCTCAAAAGGAACAACAAGACGACCTGAGAAGAACAGAGCGGAAGAATGCATTGAACTGTTGAATAATGTTGATACCATGTAAGTAAACAATAAATGTAGTTGTTAAGTCATTTGTGTTTCCTCTTTGTCTTGTAGGCTTGTTATGCACAACATACAAAGAGTTGTATTTCCATATCCATTGAAAATTGGACACATGTTTATATAAACTCTTTTACTCATCATAGTCCATACTACCGGCCTCTAAATATTTACTATTCCTCCTGAAACACCCTGTATTTAGAAAATAAATTACCTACCCATCTGTCATTTAAACTGCAGAATGATTCTCCCATTTTGTTTGTCAAACTCATCTATGACGACATGGTAAAATCTAAATTTTTGTGACAGTTCCTAAAAGATTTTTTTAATTTGAAAACTGCCGACTGTGAAATTGTCTCTTGGCATATAGAGTTTATCACAAATGTCTTTAACATCTTCAGAACAGAGAGGAAGTAATCGTAGGAATTATTAGTGTAAGTTCACAAATTTTGACAACTGCACAGTTGGCCGTCTCTAATTTATTTTCCTCAACAAATTTCAACAGCTCACTCAACCAGAGATAATACAATATGGATCTTGAAACTTTTAACTTGCTGTGCTGTAAAAACAGTACTACAAACTGAAGACTGCATGTTTTTGGACGATTAATACTTCCCACTCCTCCCACTTCGTTGTCGCAACAAAAGAATCTACCTGCAACCCTCCTGCACCGATGGCAAGAATACCTCAGGTCTCAGCTCTAAACTCGTCAGAGGAAGACAGTACTTGTCTGTCCAGCAACATGGCCCGTCATAAAGAAAATTCTTTCCTAAAAATTCTGCTTTGTCAAGTCTTCTTCCTATATAGATCCTCTCATGTTTTATGATTTTAATTTTTCTGCTGATATCTTTATTCCTTTCATTTTTTATTCTTCTGGCCACAATTTTACTGTCCCTCATAGGAAAAGTCCATTAAAAATTAATACTATGAAGGCAATGGAAAGAAAGTTTGATATTCTGAACACAGCCTTGTTAGTGGAAGTTGTGAATGAATTTTTGCCTTTCCTCACTGCTTCAGTCTGTTTTTCGTCACGTTTTGTGTCGGTAGGCCTATGTCGAGCTATTCAGATGTGATAGGACTAATTTTTAAAATATAATTTAATTTACTTATTACTTTATTAGTTGAAGACATTAAGTGTGTTTCAGTTTTTAATGGATTTCTAATAACGAACCTATAATCTGTGATGATTGTACAGGGAATAAATAAATACAATACAATACAAACTGTGTTAGAACCTACCTGTACTATATAAGTTTTTGTAATTTTATGTTGCAATGTGAAAATGAATCCGTTCAATGACACAGTGTGTACATTAATTCAAACCTCGTTTAATCGCTGGTGTGAACAGGACAAGAGATATCTATTGTTTCTATACAGAAAACCAATTTATACATAAACTGTAAAAAGTTAAACTGACAAGCTGGTAAATCATACGAACTTAATTTTAAAATTTCATGGTACTGCAAGCATCAGTGAGTGGTTGTGTGGGAGCCACTACATTGAAATACTATTTTGTTAGTCACGCCTTACTACATGTGTGGAATGAAACTGGATTCAGTGATTTTCTAAAATAATGTTAGTCGTGCTCTATAAAAACATGAAAATTCGGTGGAACATTTAAAGTGCAATTCAAACATTTACAGAAGAATATGAACACTATTGGGAATATTCTGAAAGAAAATGCTAGGCTGTTGTTAGTGCAATATATTGAAAATGTTCGTTTAAACAGACATGTTATGCTGTCAGTCATCGACGCCGCTTTGTATTTAAGCAAGCAGGAATTATTTCGGGGCCATGACGAAAGCACTTCTTCGCTTAATGTGGAAATTTCAGATACTGTACTATGCTAGAATTTTGAACATAGCAAAAATAGAAGTGAATTCTCAGGGAGAAAGTATAGACTGCTGCTACAGTGGAAAAAGTGATGTAGAACATGATCTTAATTACAAGATATTGTTCTTTGAGATCATTGACAACATTATCATGCAGATTGATAAAAGATTTGGGGATTTAGAAGAACTTCGTTTCGTCAGCCTTGCTGATACTTCAAAATTTGACATAGTAGAAACTTCCAACATGATCCGCTTTTTTCACTGTAAGCTAGCTATTTTAGCATATTAAAAAAGGCGCAGATTCTAAAAACTGAACTTATGCTTTTGTTCCAGAACAGTGATATAGAAATATACCAGTTAAAAAGTGCTAGACTTCGTGACACAAAGATGTATTTGGAGAAGTGTATAAGTTATATTCCCTCATTTTAATACTACCGTCTACTAGCGTATCGGTCGAGAGGAGCTTCTCGTGTTTGAAATGAATACAAACAAAACAGAAAAACTCAATGTCACAGAAGAGACTGTCAGCTTTAAGGAATATTTCGCTCCAAACAGATATGTTGGACAAGATGATGGAATCACAGCCCTTCCATGAGAACGTTATTGGCAGGTTCGCAGCCCTGAAGGAACGGAGGATCAACTTAGTGTACGTTCGAAAGATAGGTAAGCAATAAGTATATCTTAATTTACATGTACCGTTAAGTGCACTGATAGCTGACAGAAATAAATACATTGAAATCACTTTCACGATTGAATATCATGAGAATTTATGGGAGAGAATTACTTTAGTTACATAGAGTTCCGATTATCAATGTAACTAGCCTACATGGGCTTTGAAAACCTTGCAAGAATTTTATGCTTCACCTACTTTTTCAGGCATGAGCTGCTACTGTTTCAAATGTGTTTTAATTTGTATGTATGTATGTATGTATGTATGTATGTATGTATACATGTATATATGTGTGTGTGTGTGTGTTTATTTATTTATTCTGGCGTAGTTAAGGCCAACAAGCCTTCTCTTCCACATCACCAGAAATACAAATAAAAAATCAAATTATAAATAAAGTAAAACCAAACGAACATAGGCCTATATATAGGCTACAGTCACACAAACTTTAAACGAATTAGCATTGTCTTGAAATATAGCAAAACAAAATCACAACCCTCGGTCCCTATAGGCCCACTTAGCATTGTATCAATGTTCTACAGATCTTACATTTTATCTCTGCCGGTCAGTGACTGTTAGATTTCAAGTAACTATCTTAGTCATAGGAATCAACGTATTAAAAAGCATTACAACCTTTCTACTGTCTCCTTTCCTCCCCCGCAATTGTGACGCTGCACAGAGGCAGAGATAAAATAATTATTATAAAATCTGTACATTGATTCTGAAGCTCTGCAATTCACGCAATTTCAGGTCTGTGTATGCTTTCGCTTGAATTTCAGAGACAGCTGACGATAAACAGGGAATTCACTTGCTCCCAGTCTGAACCCGCTGGGGTGTCATCGAGAGCCAAAATTTATCTATCGATCGTACCAAAGAATCAATATATACGTAGATATATAAATTTATATTGGAAGATTTTTTACCCGTTGACTGTTGTATGCCTTTTTTTTTAATATGACTTGAGAAATTATAGCTCACAAATTCAGAACATCTATCTATATATTTAATTTGAACTATGGCAGATAATTTTGTGAAAACTATACATCCTGCAAGGTTGTGTGATGTCTCAATGGAAAGCTAATAATATTAATACTGCAGGAAAATCTAAATAGGTTGTAGCGAAGTTCATAAGAAGCTTTAAATTAAAAAAATATGTATGATCGTCGCAGTAAAGCGTATACTGTAGGACATCTTGCAGTTCGTTTCGTAGTGTTGTGCAGAGGGCCATGGTTCACGTAATGTACTTTATCTTCATTTGAGTTATTAATACAGCTTTTTGAGATTTTTTTGAAGATCATGAATAGTGTCAGTAATGCGGGACTTCGTGTATAGGAAAGGCTACGTTTCAAATAATGAAATTTCAAACATCGTGTTTCCTTAAAACGTTCACAAAATGTAGTTATCGAAGCCATGCGAGATGTTGACGTCACAATATCATGCTTTTCGAGATCTCGATACCGTAATAATGGTTTGTTCTTCTTTCAACTGTCACGTATTTTTTTCGTGCTTCAATATTAGTGCGTGTGTTTTTATCTGGCATTACTTAAAAGTAATAGTGTTGTTACGTTGTGAATTTAGTCTGTTCTCCTTTATTAGTTCATTATTATGAATGTAGCTGGTCGACCAAGAAAATGTGGTAGAAATGTATTGCATTAAGAACTCATAAACGACTATGTAAAAAATGATGTTTGTAACAACGTTTCAAGAAGTGAAATTATGCATGAAGACAGTATTACATATTACGATGTAAAAATTAAAAAAGAATATGTGCGTCCATCGCAGCAAAAACATATACTGCAGGACATCTTGCAGTTTATTTTGTAGTGTTGTGCAGTGGGCCGTGGTTCACGTAATGTACTTCATCTTCATTTGAGTTATTAATACAGCTGTGTTTGGGTTTTTGAAGGTCATGAATAGTGTCAGTAACGTGGGTCTTTGTGTATAGGAATTTAATTGTGATTTTCAATGTCTATCAAGCAGCAGTTGCTGCTACAAGCCACAAGTATTATATTAATTCTTATTTTATACACAGAATACAGATACAATATAAACTCGCAGTACATCATTTTTCAGCATAAAGACTAATATTCTGAGAGACGTATACCGTTTTTTTATCTTTTTTTAGAAATTAAGAGATTGTTAATTCCACAACGCATAGCATATTACATTGGCAACGTGATTATACAGTTAGAATTTCGCAATAACACATTTTCGAACATAACAATATTCTGAAAGACGTATATTTTAGAATTAATACAGTGTTATTTTCTGTCGTCTTATGTACATTCACATACTACATTAGCAATATGACAAAAGTATTATTTAATTGCTTTTTTGATGTGTGTAAAATCTTCCTTTTTTTTCCTACTTCTTTGTATAAAATATGTTGTTGTTGTTGTTTTCTAATGCCAGGCGCTTGACAATAAAAATAAAATAAATAAAATATAGTTGAGAATGTGAAAAGTACGGACTTCTTAAGTTAATGTCTGCAACTTTGAGCGACTGTCCGTGAACTTAATTTTAATATGGCCAGCACTGAAATTGCTATTACTTAAAATGGAAAGGCATTTTAGTGGGTATCATTGGAATGTGTGGGATTAAAACATCTTTCGTTTTGCCAGTTAATATTGTCACTTCTTACGTTTTGAATGAGTTTTTTGACACCAATTCTTGTTCCATTGCTTAATTTTAGTAGGCCATTATTTCGCAATAGTACTAGTGGTGATTCAATAATAAGTATTAAATTATATAGTAGCAATCCTTGTGGTTTCAAAGAATTCAGTTGGATAAAACACAGTCTGCTCACTATCTACAACTGCGTAAAGATACTTATTGCATGAATTTTATTGTCTAGTTTTAGCCTTCAAGATGTATATCAACAATGTTATTTAATTTCGTGTTATAATTTCCATGGCCTCGTGAAAGTCGATGTTGAATACAACAGACAATAATAAAAAGATTGCATTTTAGTATTACATATATTTTTTAAAATTAATTTAACGTCCATTGTAACAATTTTAATATAGCCTATGTTTTTCTCCTCGTTGTGAAGGTTAAATGTGCAAATTTTGGCACATATCGGTCAAAGCGTGTAGATATGTATAGAGAACATATACACATAGGCATACATACTGTACTCCAACCAGGATAAAGTCTCAAGGGAATGACACGCAGCGGGGTAATGCTGTGAATGAATGTTGATGTCATAAGATGTCATAAGGTCACACACGTGGGTACACGCATCTTCATTGGTTAACTATCAAAGAACAAACGATAGCAGTGATACACACATATTTATACTACCCTAATTACAAAATTAGATCACGGTTAATCTCCTGGAGCCGTATTCATAGACATTTTTAGCGCGGGCTTCCGGTGGATGATCAGCGTTTTTCATATTCATAAACCAGTGTTAGCGATAGGATATGATTTGAATTCTGTACTAGTGACCAGTGGATAGCCGGGGCTAGCTTAGTACGCTCGTAGCGCGTGCTGTGAAATCTCTATGAATAGCACCTCTGGTCTTTTAATCTCTCCATACAGGAAATAACATATGCAGGAGAACCCATGTTTTTTAAACTGACGTTATAACGGTAACATTATCTATCTACTTCGCTCTAATAGATGACGCAATAGTAAGCACATCCTTTCACGGTTAATCTCCTGGTTGGAGAACAGTACATACCCACATTCACTTTTATATATTAAGATATTGTTCTCTTAATGTTAATTATTTATTTATGTATTAAATTCAATGTATATAGTGAACTGTGTTCCATTATGTTAATGTAGCCTACTAATGAGATAACTCGGGAGGTCATTATAACAAGGTCCACATAATTCCTGTAAATACGGAGGGGACAGCAAGCTTTACACAATATGTATTGTGTTTATTGCCTTGTGTGATCGTAAAACATAAGTTGGAGCCACGAGGTTCACTTACACAGAGATTACAAACACAGTCAACACAGATATCATATAGTTCGAACTGTTTTCACTAGAAACAGTGCTCGCAATGGCTGCTTTTCCGAAAAGTGTCGAGATCTCCCAAATGCCGAGCACTGCCAAAACGACCCTATCTGTACCAGTAATATCGTAATTTAACCCATAATTCCGAAGTATGAATATAGGTATCCCCTAGCGGAGACTTCCTTGCCTGCAAGGAATTTAATTACACTTATTTGCCGACAGGGGGCAGAGACACAAGTGGTAAGCTCATCGCCTGAAACGCCAACTAATATGAAACGAAAGTATTACTGGGACACAAGAGAAAGGATAATTTAATCTTCATTAACATTTTCATTACCAACTCTTGCTCTGGACCTTGTTTTCTACGTATACGCTTAACTGCAGTAACCTCAACCAAAGTCTGAATATAGGTATCTTGAGAGTTTTTATTTTCAAGAGAATGAAAACACCTTCATGCAGTGGCGGTTACGCCATTAGAGCACTTGAGCACGTGAAACCCCATTAAAAATAGTAGTATACTAATATTAAATAAATAAATAAAATATATAAATTATGTATTATATAATATATTACGACACTATAAAAAACAGCGTAGAATTATATGCTTCTGAGCGCTCTAAGAGAGAATAAACAATCTTGAAACGAGGCAGGAAGAATGCATTTGTCGTCTGCTCAGTAGCACGTGTTATGACACGTCAGTGGGAGCTGATGGGATTAAGATCGGCCGACTCTTAGAAGCGAGATGGTGGGGGAGCTTCCCCATAAGCTACCGTGCGCGCACTTATCAGTCGTGCTCAGGCACCCTGTGAGGATAGCTGTTAAAGTTAGTCAGTTGAAAAAACTGCTGTTCTCCAACTTGTCGTTGGATAATAAGAAGATAGAAATTAAACAAAGTGGTAGACCAACACCTCAGATCAACATTGTACAGGTAACAAAATCTAAAAACAGAGATTTTGAAAGGGAATTTAAGTATGGTATTTATTAAAGAAATTCATGGGTTTGCGGCTGCGAGGTGACCAGTCGTTGGTATTGTTTTCCATGCTTGTTATTTGCGAGAGAAGGTGGCGGGCGAACTTAGAGTCGACGGCAATTCGGAAGGCGGTAGTCTGCTAGCATTTGCGTCGAGAGAGACAGATAGAGAGAACAAGGCAGCGTACAACATTGCCACATCGTACTTCACAAGCACGTGCATTACAAATAGCGCAGGAGAGAATTCAAATTATCAAAAGATAATAATGACCTTAGCCATTGATTACTGTAAGCATGACACCAAACAAACCCTCTTTCCTTCACTAACAGTATTCTTTGCACGGTTTTCAATCCCACACCACATGCTTCTGCAATCGTTTCTTGCGAGCTGGCAACTTTGCAGTCAGCATCAAGATGGCCGGCAGCGTTCTGCTCGTCAACGTTTTTAAAATAATTATACAACTTAAACACTATTTTCCGCGCCTGCATGTTCAATATTTGTCTTTTTACAGTCTCTTCTTCCATTTATTTATCTTACAGACTCACAGAAAATGTTAGTTTTACTTATTCAATGTATTGAAACACTCACACGTGAACAAACGAACTCGGGAAGTACTGTACTTGTTATAGACCGATTCCGATTGGTTCTACTGTACAAGCTTGTGACGTCACATAACAGAAATGCTACGGCACATATTGCAGCTGACTGCCTTCCGAAATGCCGTCTAGTCTAGTTGGGTAAGAATTAGTGTCCGTGATTTGGCTCCCCTGAGTCAGAAAACAAAGAAACATGAACGTGCGCAGTCACACTTGAATTCTGTCCTGGAGTTCAATATTTTAGGGAAAGTGGACATTCGCCAACAACTGGATAGTGCTTATCGCCTGAACATAAAGAGACATAATGAACAAATCTCGAAAAATCGTTATGTGCTTTCTAAAATTATCGACTGCATTAATTTTTGCGGTGCATTCGAAATAGCACTTCAGGGCCATAATGAAAGTGTAGACTCGAGTAATCCTGGTGTTTTAAAAGGTCTCATAAACTTCTCGACAGAGTTAGATGCTTCTTTAAGGGACCATCTTACCAGTGCTACTGTGTTCAAAGGGACATCTAAAGAAATACAGAATGACTTATTAGAGTGTGTGCTTACAGTATGTCAGAACTACATTAAACAAGAAATCTCAAACGCAGAATTTGTTTCGGTAATAGCAGATGAAACAACTGACATTTCATCTGCTTTCCGATTGGTTGTTGTGTTCAGATATGTGTTAAACAATGGGCAACCAGTTGAACGATTCTGGGAATTTTGCAATCCTTCTGGACATGACTCTACATCAATTGCTCGATGTATTCAAGATGTCTTGGAAAAAGTTGTTAACCCAGACAAATTAGTTTCCCAGAGCTACGATGGTGCCAATGTTATGAATGGTCAACATGCTGGTGTCCATGCTATTATTAAGCATACTTACAAAAATTATCATTTTGTGCATTGTTACGCTCACCAGCTCAATTTAATTGTAGCTCAATGCACTAGTCAGAACCAAAGTGTTCGTATTTTTTTTTTCCAACCTAAGCGATATTACTAATTTTTTCAGTAACTCGCCTCAGAGAATTGCCATTCTGGACGAAGTGGTTGGAAAAAGTATTCCACATGCTTCTGCTACGAGGTGGAACTTCAAAATTAGAACTGTTAACACAGTATTTGAGAACAGAGAACAATTCAATTCAGTGCATGGAGAGAATAGAATCGATGTCCAAACAGTCTGTTACAATAAACCAGGCAACAGCAATTCGACGGATGCTCGAGGACTCCCATTTTCTCTTCTGGTTAACAGTTTTCCACAACATTATGCCAGACGTGGATACCTTATTTAATCAAGTTCAGAAGAGGGGTAATGATGCTCTACAAATAAGAAAGAATGTAGACACATTTCAGAAAGCAATTCAGAAGGAAAGTGAGAGAATGGAGACAGTAAGCATGGAAGTTGAGAATGCGGAGGTGCCAACAAAAAAAAATATGAACTGAAAATACTTACATTAATAGAACTGTGGCAGCTAAGGAAGTCTGCGACATCAGCGCAAATCGAGCGAAAAGAAGATTTTCTTTTACTGCTCACTTTTCTGCCGTGTCTCTCTATGATACCGAAAAATTTCAACAATATGAGAAACACTTCCCTTATGAACTATTTGAAGAAATAATGGATGTTTATGAACTTCTGGAATTTTTTTTCATTTTTTACTTTTATTTTATTGGGTAATTTTATGACGCTCTATCAAAATCTAGGTTATTTAGCGTCTGAATGAGATGAAGGTGATAATGCCGGTGAAATGAGTCCGGGGTCCAACACCGAAAGTTACCCAGCATTTTCTCATATTGGCTTGAGGGAAAACCCCGGAAAAAACCTCAACCAGGTAACTTGCCGCGACCGGGATTCGAACCCGGGCCACCTGGTTTCGCAGCCAGACGCGCTGACCGTTAGGCCTACTCCACAGGTGTGGACTTTTTGGAAAAGGATCGCCTTAAAACAGAATTGCAGATTATCTACAGAAGATCAGATTTTAGAAATATGAGTGGCGCTGTCAGTCTTTTGCAATTTCTCATAGAAAATAACTTACAAGATACATTTTCAGAGATTTACAAACTATTGCTCATTGTTACTACAATTCCTATGACAACTTCTGAGGCCGAAAGATGCTTCTCAACCTTAAAAAAGGATAAAGACCTTTCTAAGAAGCACCATGACCGAAAGAAGGTTAAGTGCATTAGCAATGCTTTCTATTGAAAAAAAGCATGATTAGCAATATTGCAAATTTTAATGAAACTAATTGAGGGGCTTAGAACATAAAGCAGGTAAGTGACATTATTAAAAATGAGTTAAGTGCTGCTGTGATATCCCAAAAGGATAAAATCAGGTAAGTGATCACACTGTGCAGTGCTGCTATATGGGCATCATTTCACCAAACTAGTGTATAATATTTCATTGCATGTAGAACTTTAACTGTAATTTCCTCAAAACTAGGTTTCCGTCACTTACCTGCTTTTTGTTCTAAGCCCCTCAATTGATTTGTTTGCTTCGAAGAAAGAAAGAAGGGTGGACTTTATATACCAAAACTGTACATGAACATTGTTTTACTGTGTGCCAAATTCTTAAATATTGTCTTATTTTGTGTGAAATCTTATATGCTTGTATTATATTGTCTTATTGTATGTAAAGCTTTAGATATTGTTCTATTATGTGCTAAATTTTTAGATAACTTATATTTCCGCAGATAAGACGAGGTATAAATTTCGAGAACAGTATTATGGTTTTACCGTAGCTTATACCTGTCCTTCAAGACGAACCTCAAACTATCAAACGTCTATGAACATGTGTGCTGCGTCACTTGATGTGCTGAATGACTTCGCGCTAAAATCATGGAAAAAAGTGAAAGTGGAAACAGTGATAAATCCTTTAAAAAATAAGTGCGGAATTTCTAACGCTATGGATGTCACAGAGAGTGATTTGTTATGGAATACTGATGAAGTAGAACCGACTCGCCACATTCAGAATGGGACCCATATGACGACGCTGTTAACAGTGAACGTGAGGACGTGCTTGACCAGTTCTTTGCCTTGGACGACGAAAATGATGATTTCGCAGTATTTTAAATATACAAGTAAGTGATTTGTTCTATTTTGTAATGGTTTTAGTCTAGAATTTTAAGGTCTCCTTTTTGTATTTGTCAGATGAGACTACCCCGTTTTGTGGATATTTTTATAATTCAACTGTCGTCTTATCTGCAGAAAAAACTGTATTTGTGTTATTGCGTGTAAAACCTTGAGATATTTTCCTACTGTGTGAAAATATTTAGATACTTTCTTATTTTGTGTCAAATCTATAAATATTAGGCCTACCTTATTTTGTAACTGATCATTGGGCCTACGTGTCTTATTTTATGTCAAAGCTTCATACATATGTGTTAACATTTCCCTACCGCGTGTTAGATCTTTAGATATTTGTGTTTATTGTGTGTCAAATCTTTAGATATTTTCCTACTGTGTGTAAAATATATAGATGTCGTTCTATCTTATTTTTGTGTCAAATGTACAAATATTGTCTTATTTTATGTCCGATCTTTAGGATGTCTTATTATGTGTGAAATATTTAGATAATTTCTAATTTTGTGTCAAATTTAACATACAGTCTCATTGTGTATCAGATCTTTTGTTTATATTTATCTTATACATGTACAGGGACATCATTTTATTTTTACTTCAATTTTTATTGTACCTGAGTTTTTTTAATGTACTTCACTCCCACCCCTTCTACTAATGGAGTTCGACTCTCCTCACAAAGATCCAAGACCGCATATACAGTCATAGTAGTATCACGGTCACAGTAAACAGTACGTTCCAAAAATATGTTCGCGTTTTCCAGTGACGAAAGAGCTTTCAATATTGAGTCATTTTCGCACAGGTACTGTCGTCCATTTGCCTACGTCGCATCCCGATTTCCCTCACCAGCATCCCGGCTTTATTCGCCCCTCTGTAAAGGCTAGTGGCTGGGGTCTCTTAGCTCTTTTCTGAAAACATTTATTTCTGTTAGGAATTGGACGTCTACGTAAAATTATACAACTGTTTAAAATAACTTAAATAAAAGGGCCTCGTTAAGTAATTAACTGTCACGTGATTTTCCCCTTTCTACGACCCTGCGACATAACCACTTGGACGGACAGTAGATAGCACGTCTGAGTAATTTTATCTTTTCGGATCGGGCAGAAGTGAAGATTGAATTTACAGTACGTAAGGTACTCTTTTATAGAGTAGGTACAGAATTATTTCAACATGAGTTACTGGTACGAAGGACGAAACTGGTAATTGGAATTAGGTATAATAGTCTATAGTGCGATAATATGCACATTAAAACTGAAGCCTGTATCGAAATGAACGGCCACCATTTTCAAAAATGTGTTTAAATATCCATATTTTAATATTTTTCAATTTAACTTCATTCGCTATATTGTACGCTAATGTGCTGTAGACAGTATAATATACACTGGATAATAAATACGTCCGCATGGACATCTCAGTTCTTGCGTGAAAACACTAATTGTTAATACTGTACTGTATTTTGATTAAACAAAAACCTAATGAAAATTATCAAACTCAAAACCGCGATATTTCCTAGTTTACGTAAATGGATGAACTACTTTTCTTCCCTCCTATACCTAGTAAAGTGATTTGTTTGTATATTGCGCCAGTATCATCTAACTCCAGTCGTGAAAGGGAGTAGCAAACGGTGTTTACTGTTTTCAACCGTTGATCAAAAGGTATAGCCAGGTTAATATTAGAAATGCTAGTAAAAATAAAATGATGTCCCTGTATAAAAGATAGAAGAAAAATCGAAGTTCAACCGTGACAAAAACTGAAAGATGCAGTATTCCTAATGGATACTTTTAAGATAATACACTTTTCATTTTTTAAGTACAAATTATCAAATTGTTTTAATAAAAGAAAATGCTTATTGTAGAAACAAATAGTAAAACAAGATATTAAATGCTTTTACTTTGATATTTTTAGATATGAACTTTAATTTTAATCTTCATATTAATTATTATTTAAATTTAGTTCCAGACCTTGTCAAAATGAATATCTCTCCCAGTATTTAAAAATATTTGTCTTATATTATTGGCAATTAAGACACATAAGAAAAGGACAACATTTAATCAATAGTCTCTTTTGTTATTCATATACTAATGTGAACCCCCCAATTTAATAATTCACGAGCCGCCACTGCCTTCATGTTTCATTTATCACTTCCTCATTAATGTTTAAATAACATTTCGTATTGCACTTACAAGTGAGAATGTCGGGCTTGGTTTTCTGAGGTACTTCCCTGCCAGAATAAAAACATAGCCTTCTCCTTTTACCATTTCATTCCGAATAGTAGGCTATTACGTTTATAAATGTTTTCGTTTACCACTCCTTGCTTCCCTTTAGGTACAGGCTCGTCTTCGGAACTTTGAGACATTTCACTACGCCTATAGGTGTGCGCTAACCATAAAACACTTTTTCAATCAGTTGGTCACAAAACTATGAACACAAAATGTACCCGCAGTTTACTGCAGAAACCAGCTAAACGCTGTCGCTTGACTGATTTCTGATCTAAACACGAAATTCAACGTAACGTATGGCCGTTACAGGAGGACGGCATTTGACTGTTTTCAGCACAAAAATGTACGTACACCCTCATAGAACATTATGCCACCATTAACTCATTTTTCTTGTTTTGGCGTTTGACTGGTTTCTGAAATAAACGATTTAAATGTCGTATATCGTATGGCACCCAAGGTATATAGTCGCATCACTAGATGCCAATGTGACGTATAGTTATTGCATGAGTATGGGGTTGCAGCACTACGGGGATGGCAGTGTGATAAAGTTATCGCACAGAATGATGTTACGTGTAATGTGTAGTGCAGTTGTGAGTCGACATCCGTGCTAAATGAATATCATCCGATAGTTTTCAGGGTGAGTAAGTATGTATATTTTAATGCTATTCCAATTACGTGTAACCACGAGTAGCATTATGCTGTGTCGTTTATGAATGTTTGATCGCTATTCTACCATATTTTACCCCACTAGCACACATACTGCCTTTCAAGTAGCACATACATATAACCTGCCCTTTCAAGTAGCATGATGCTGTGTCGTTTATGGGTGTTAAAATGTTATGTTTTATTTAACGACGCTCGCAACTGCAGAGGTTATATCAGCGTCGCCGGATGTGCCGGAATTTTGTCCCGCAGGAGTTCTTTTACATGCCAGTAAATCTACTGACATGAGCCTGTCGCATTTATGGGTGTCTAATTCCTATGCCATCGGTGTCCATTACTCACTCTGTAATCACTATGCAACCTGCAATATATATTCTCCTCAACCCTTCTGCGTCTCCATAAAGCTCGGATAAGCATCATCCCCTGTTTAATATCACTAGAACACGAACGCAGTGAAGCACATCAAGAGCATGTCTATATCAAAGCCTTAAAACTAAGACTAAGACAGAGAGAGAGAGATTTAATTTAGAGTGGGAAGAAGAGTTTTTCTGCAGTATTGGCGACAATATAAACTGCTTTATAATATACCGTAGAGCGTCCCGTTTAGGCACAGTGAAAACGTAAGCAAAGTGCAGGTAACGTGTGGGGGACGAGCCGTGCCATAAACACGAGGGATGCACAAGGTTTTAGTTACATTTATGGCGGAGCATTAATTGAAATTATATTTTCCAAAAACACATAAAACAAAAGAACACATGTTAACAAACGAGCAATTGTAACGTTGAAATAATTCAATATAACAAATCCAATTTTGCTACTTATAGAATGTTGCTTTCTAGCAGCATTTTCTACAGTCATGAATTTCAGTCTCTGTATGACTAACATAATATCACCGTCTTCTGTGGCCGAATTAACAAAACTACAGTACTGTAATTATGTTTAGGAAATAATGTTGTCACTTCAGACCAATATACTATAGATTTTGTTAATTCTGCCAAAGAAGACGATGATATTATGTTAGTCATACAGAGAATGAAATGACAGTATGCGTTTGTTAGTGTATAGTAAAAAGTGGAAAAATCGTCGTTTCTCGGGCTAGAAATGCTTTTTTTTCTGATATTCATTAATAAAACCTACAAATTGAAACCGATTATGCTAATTCTGTTTTGGGTGGGTTTAACATTCACAATGAAACAACATTTTATCACTCGTTTCGATTTTGCAATCATTTAAAATTTCTCTACGAATTTGGTTTTTGCGAGATTTTAAGCTATATAATCAAGAATAAAATCTACAAATCTCATGGGATCTCTCTGGTTTCTTAAAAGAATGTCAAATTCGTGTGTACTCACCTATTTCTATCCAAAGATTCATGTTCGCGTCCAGAAATATATGCGTTTGCTAGTATATGGCAAATAGAGGAAAAATCGTGTCTCGGGCTAGAAATGCGTTTTTGCGTATATACATTAATAAAACTTACAAATTGAAAGCGATTGTGCTAATTCTTCCTGAATGGGTTTAACATTCACAATGAAACAGCATTTTATATCTCGTTTCGATTTTCCACTCATTTAAAATTTCTCTAAAAATTTGGTTTTTGCTAGATGTTATGCCATTTAATCATGAATAAAATCTACAAATCCCATGGGATTTTTCTAGTTTCTTAAAAAAATGTCAAATTCGTGTGTACACACGTATTTCTATCCAAATATTCTTGTTCGCGTCCAGAAATATATGCGTTTGCTAGTGTATGGTAATAATGGAAAAATCGTCGTTTCTCGGGCTAGAAATGCGTTTTTTTGTATATACATTAATAATACCTACAAATTGAAACCGATTGTGCTAATTCTTTCTGAATGGGTTTAACATTCACAATGAAACAGCATTATATCACTCATTTCTATTTTCCACTGATAAAAAATTTCTCTAAAAATTTGGTTTTTGCAAGATTTTAAGCTATATAATCATGGATAAAATCTACAAATCCCATTGTATCACTCTGGTTTCTTAAAAGAATGTCAAATTCGTGTGTACACACCTATTTCTATCCAAAGATTCATGTTCGCGTCCAGAAAAATGTGTTTGCTAGTGTATGGTAATAATGGAAAAATTGGCGTTTCTCGGGCTAGAAATGCATTTTTTCGTATATACATTAATAAAACATACAAATTGAAACCGATTGTGCTAATTCTTTCTGAATGGGTTTAACATTCACAATGAAACAGCATTTTATAACTCGTTTCGATTTTCCACTCATTTAAAATTTCTCTAAAATTTGGTTTTTGCTAGATGTTATGCTATTAATCAAGAATAAAATCTGCAAATCCAATCGGATTTCTCTAGTTTCTTAAAAAATATCAAATTCGTGTGTACACACGTATTTCTATCCAAACATTCTTGTTCGCGTCCAGAAATATATGCGTATGCTAGTGAATGGTAATAATGGAAAAATTGGCGTTTCTCGGGCTAGAAATGCATTTTTTCGTATATACATTAATAATACCTACAAATTGAAACCGATTGTGCTAATTCTTTCTGAATGTGTTTAACATTCACAATGAAACAGCATTATGTCACTCATTTCGATTTTCCACTCATATAAAATTTCTCTAAAAATTTGGTTTTTGCGAGATTTTAAGCTATATAATCATGAATAAAATCTACAAATCCCATCGGATCTCTCTGCTTTCTTAAAAAAATATCAAGTTCGTGTGTACACACGCATTTCTATCCAAAACTTCATTTTCGCGTCCAGAAATATTTGCTTTTTCTAGTGTATTTGTCGGGCCAGAAAAGCGTTTTTACTGATATACATCAATGAAACTTACAAATTGGAACCGAATGAGCTAATTCTTTCTGGATAGGTTTAACATTCACAATGAAAGCGCATTTTATCACTCGCCTCGATTTTCCACTCATACAAAATTTCTCTAAAAATTTGTTTTTGCGAGAATTTAAGCTATATAATCAAGAAAAAGCTACAAATCCCATCGGATCTCTCTGGTTTCTTAAAAGAATGTGAAATTCGTGTGTGCACACGCATTTCTGTCCAAGGCTTCATGTTCGCTTCCAAAAATGTATGCGTTTGCTTGTGTAATGTAAAAAGTGGAAAAATCGTCGTCTCTCGGGCTAGAAATGCGTTTATTCGTATATACATTAATAAAACCTACAAATTGAAACCGATTGTGCTAATTCTGTGTGAGTGGGTTTAACATTCACAATGAAACAACATTTTATCACTCGTTTCGATTTTCAACTCATTTAAAATTTCTCTAAAAATTTGGTTTTTTGCGAGATTTTTCTCTATATAATCAGGAATAAAATCTACAAATCCTATCGGATTACTCTAGATGCCAAAAAAAAAAAAATATCAAATTCGTGTGTACACACGCATTTCTATCCAAAGATTCATGTTCGTGTCCAGAAATATATGCGTTTGCTAGTGTATTTTAAAAAGTGGAAAAATCGTCGTTTCTCGGGCTAGAAATGCGTTTATTCCTATATACATTAATAAAACCTACACATTGAAATCGATTGTGCTAATTCTGTTTGAATGGGTTTAACATTCTCAAAGATACAACATTTTATTTCTCGTTTCGATTTTCCACTTAATTAAAATTGCTCTAAATATTTGGTTTTTGCGAGATATTAAGCTATATAATCATGAATAAAGTCTACAAATCCCATCGGATCTCTCTGGTTTCTTAAAAAAATGTCAAATTCGTTTATACACAGCTATTTCTATCCAAAGATTCATGTTCTCGCCGGGAAATATATGTGTTTGCTTGTGTATGTCAGTTAGTGGAAATATCGTCGTTTGTAGGGCTAGAACTGCTTTTTTGCGTAGATACATTAATAAAACCTACAAATTGTAACCGATTGTGCTAATTCTTTCTGAATGGGTTTAACATTCACAATGAAACAGCATTTTATCACTCATTTCGATTTTCCACTCATTTAAAATTTCTCTAAAAATTTGGTTTTTGCTAAATGTTATGCTATTTAATCACGAATAAATTCTACAAATCCCATCGGATTTCTGTAGTTTGTTAAAAAATGTCAAATTCGTGTGTACACACGTATTTCTATCCAAGTATTCTTGTTCGCGTCCAAAAATATATACGATTGCTAGTGTATGGTAATAATGGAAAAATCGTCGTTTCTCGGGCTAGAAATGCGTATTTGCTTATATGCATTAATAAACCTTACAAATTGAAGTCGATTGTGCTAATTCTTTCTGAATGGGTTTAACATTCACAATGAAACAGCATTTTATAACTCGTTTCGATTTTCCACTCATTTAAAATTTTTCTAAAAATTTGGTTTTTGCTAGATGTTATGCTATTTAATCACGAATAAATTCTACAAATCCCATCGGATTTCTGTAGTTTGTTAAAAAATGTCAAATTCGTGTGTACACACGTATTTCTATCCAAGTATTGCTGTTCGCGTCCAAAAATATATACGATTGCTAGTGTATGGTAATAATGGAAAAATCGTCGTTTCTCGGGCTAGAAATGCGTTTTTTCGTATATACATTATTAAAACCTACAAATTGAAACCGATTGTGCTAATTCTTTCTGAATGGGTTTAACATTCACAATGATACAGCATTTTATCTCTCGTTTCGATTTTCCACTAATATAAAATTTCTCCAAAAATTTGGTTTTTGCGAGTTTTTAAGATATATAATATTGAATAATATCTATAAATCCCATCGGATTTCTCTAGTATCTTAAAAAAATGTCAAATTCGTGTGTACATACTTATTTCTATCCAAAGATTGTTGTTCGCTCCAGAAATATATGCGTTTGCTAGTGTATGGTAATAAGTGGAAAAATCGTCGTTTCTCGGGCTAGAAATGCGTTTTTCATATGTACATTAATAAAACCTAAAAATTGGAACCGATTGTGCTAATGCTTTCTGAATGGGTTTAAAATTCACAATGAAATAGCATTATATCACTGGTTTTGATTTTCCACTCATATAAAATATCTCTAAAAATTTGGATTTTTGCGAGATTTTAAGCTATATAATCATGAATAAAATTTACAAATCCCATCGGATTTCTCTAGTTTCCTACAAAAAAATGTCAAATTCGTGTGTACACACTTATTTCTATCCAAAGGTTCTTGTTCGCGTCCAGAAATATTTGCGATTGCTAGTGTATGGTAACAAGTTGAAAAATCGTCGTTTCTCGGGCTAGAAATGCGTTTTTTTATATATACATGAATAAAACCTACAAATTGAATCTGATTATGTTAATTCTTTCTCAATGGGATTAACATACACAATGAAAAAGCATTTTATCACTCGCCTCTATTTTCCACTAATACAAAATTTCCCTAAAAATTTGGTTTTTGCGATATTTTAAGCTATATAATGATGAAACTAATCTACAAATCCCATCGGATCGCTCTGGTTTCTTAAAAGACTGTCAAATTCGTGTGTACACAAGCATTTCTATCCAAAGTTTCATGTTCACGTCCAGAAGTATATGCGTTTGCTAGTGAATTGTAAAAGTGGAAAAATCATCGTTTCTCGGGCTAGAAATGCGTTTTGTCTTATATACATTAATAAAACCTACAAATTGAAACCCATTGTGCTAATACTGTTTGAATGGGTTTAACATTCACAATGAAACAACATTTTATCACTCTTTTCGATTTTCCACTCATTTAAAATTTCCCTAAAATTTTGGTTTTTGCGAGATTTTAAGCTATATAATCAGGAATAAAATCTACAATTCCCATCGGATCTCTCTGCTTTCTTAAAAAAATATCAAATTCGTGTGTACACATGCATTTCTATCCAAAGTTTCATTTTCGCGTCCAGAAATATATGCGTTTGCTAGTGTAGGACTATTGTAAAAGTGGAAAAAATCGTGGTTTGTCGGGCTAGAAATGCGTTTTTTCGTATATAAATTAATAAAACCTACAAATTCAAACCCATTGGGCTAATTCTTTCAGAATGGTTTGACATTCACAAAAAAAGGGCATTTTATCGCTTGTTTCGATTTTCCACTCATACAAAATTTCTCTAAAAATTAGGTTTTTGCGAGACTTTAAGGTATATAATCATGAATAAAATTTACAAATCCCATCGGATTTCTCTAGTTCCTTAAAAAAATGTCAAATTCGTTTGTACACATGTATTTCTATCCAAAGATTCTTGTTCGAGTCCAGAAATATATTGGTTTGCTAGTGTTGTAAAAAGTGAAAAAACCGTCGCTTCTCGGGCTGGAAATGCGTTTTCTCCTATATACATTAATAAAACCTACAAATTCCAAGCGATTGTGCTAATTCTTTCTCAATGGCTTTGATATTTACAGTGAAACCTCATTTTATCTCTCGTTTCGATTTTCCACTCATTTAAATTTTCTCTAAAAGTTTGGTTTTTGCGAGATTTTAAGGTGTATAATCATGAATAAAATTTACAATTCCCATTGGATCTCTCTGCTTTCTTACCAAAATATCAAATTCGTGTCTACACACACATTTCTATCCAAAGTGTCTTGTTCGTGTCCAGAAATATATGCGTTTGTTAGTGTATTGTAAAAAGTGGAAAAATTGTCGTTCCTCGGGCTAGAGATGCGTTTTTTCCTATATACATTAATGAAACCTACAAATTGAAACCGCTTGTGCTAATTCTGTTTTGAGTGGGTTTAACATTCACAATGAAACAACAATTTATCATTCGTTTCGATTTTCCACTCATTTAAAATTTCTCTAAATATTTGGTTTTTGCGAGATTTTAAGCTATATAATCATGAATAAGATCTACAAATCTCATGGGATCTCTCTGGTTTCTTAAAAGAATGTCAAATTCGTGTGTACACACCTATTTCTATCCAAAGATTCATGTTCGCGTCCAGAAATATGTGTTTGCTAGTGTATGGCAATTAGAGGAAAAATTGTTGTATCTCGGGCTAGAAATGCGTTTTTGCGTATATACATTAATAAAACATACAAATTGAAACCGATTGTGCTAATTCTTTCTCAATGGGTTTAACATTCACAATGAAACAGCATTTTATAACTCGTTTCGATTTTCCACACATTTAAAATTTCTCTAAAAATTTGGTTTTTGCTAGATATTATGCTATTTAATCACGAATAAATTCTACAAATACCATCGGATTTCTGTAGTTTGTTAAAAAAAAGTCAAATTCGTTTGTACACACGTATATCTATCCAAGTATTCTTGTTCGCGGCCAGAAATATATACGATTGCTAGTGTATGGTAATAAGTGGAAAAATCGTCGTTTCTCGGGCTAGAAATGCGTTTTTTCGTATATACATTAATAAAACCTACAAATTGAATCCGATTGTGCTAATTCTTTTTGAATGGGTTTAACATTCACAATGAAACAGCATTTTATCACTCGTTTCGATTTTCCATTCCTATAAAATTTGTCTACAAATTTGTTTTTTGCGAGATTTTAAGCAATATAATCATGAATAAAATCTACAAACCCCTTCGGATATCTCTAGTTTCTCAAAAAAATGTCAAAGTCGTGTGTACACACGTATTTCTATTCAAAGATTATTGTTCGCGTCCAGAAGCATATGCGCTTACTAGTGAATGGTAATAAATGGAAAAATCGTCGTTTCTCGGGCTAGAAATGCGTATTTTCGTATATACATTAATAAAACCTACAAATTGAAACCGATTGTGCTAATTGTTTTTGAATGCGTTTAACATTCACCATGAAAGAGTATATTATCACTCGTTTCGATTTTCCATTCCTATAAATTTGTTTTTTTGCGAGATTTTATGCTATAAAATCATGAATTAATTCCATAAATGCCATCGGATTTCTCTAGTTTCTTAAAAAAATGACAAATTCGAGTGTACACACGTAGTTCTATCCAAAGACTCTTGTTCGCTTCCAGAAATATATGCGTTTTCTAGTGTATCGTAATAAGTGGAAAAATCGTCGTTTCTCGGGCTAGAATGTGTTTTTTCGTATTTACATTAATAAAACCTATAAATTGAAACAGATTGTGCCAATTCTTTCTGAATGGGATTAACAGTCACAATGAAACCGCATTTTATCAATCGCCTCGATTATCCACTCATACAAAATTTCTGTAAAAATTTAGATTTTGCGAGATTTTAAGGTATATAACCATGAATAAAATCTACAATTCCCATCGGACCACTCTGGTTTCGTAAAAAAAGTCAAATTCCTGTGTACACACTTATTTCTGTCGAAAGATTAATGTTCTAGTCCAGAAATATATGCGTTTGCTACTGTATTGTAATAAGTGGAAAAATCGTCGTTTCTCGGGCTAGAAGGGTTTTTTCGTATATACATTAATAAAACATACAAATTGGAACCGATTGTGCTAATTCTATCTGAATGGGTTTAACATTCACAATGAAACCGCATTTTATCACTCGCCTCGATTTTCCACTCATAGAAAATTTTTCTAAAATTTGTTTTTGCGAGATTTTAAGCTATGTAATCATGAAAAAAATCTCCAAATCCCATCGGATAACTCTGGTTTCTTAAAAGAATGTGAAATTCGTGTGTACACACGCATTTCTATCTAAATTTTCATCTTCGCTTCCAGAAATAAATGCGTTTGCTAGGGTAGGCCTATTGTAAAATGTGGAAATATCGTCGTTTCTCGGGCTAGAAATGCATTTTCTTGTATATACAATATTAAAACCTACAAACTGAAACCGATTGGGTAAGTCATTCTGAATGGGTTTAACATTCACAATGAAAGAGCATTTTATCACTGGTTTCGATTTTCCACTCATATAAAATTTGTCTAAAAATTTGGTTTTTGCGAGATTTTAAGCTATATAGTCATGAATAAAATCTACAAATCCCATCGGATTCCTCTAGCTTCTTTAAGAAATGTCAAATTCATGTGTACACGCGTATTTCTATCCAAAGGTTTCTTTTTCGCGTCCAGAAATGTATGCGTTTGCTAGTGAATGGTAATAAGTGGAAAAATCGTCGTTTCTCGTGCTAGAAATGCGTATTTTCCTATATATACATTAATAAAACCTGCAAATTGAAACCGATTGTGCTAATTCTTTCTGAAGGGGTTTCACATTCACAATGAAGCAGCATTTTATCACTCGTTTCGATTTTCCACTCATACAAAATTTCTCTAAAAATTTGGTTTTTGCGAGACTTTAACCTATATAATCATGGATAAAATCTACAAATCACATCGGATATCACTAGTTTCTTAAAAAAAAATGTCAAATTCGTGTGTACACACGTATTTCTATCCAAAGATTCATGTTCGCGTCCAGAAATATATTCGTTTGCTAGAGTATGGCAATAAGAGGAAAAATCGTCGTTTGTCGGGCTAGAAATGCGTTTTTTATAACATTACTAAAACCTGCAAATTCCAAGCGATTGTGCTAATTCTTTCTCAATGGGTTTAACATTCACAATGAAACAGCATTTTATCACTCGTTTCGATTTTCCACTCATTTAAAATTCCTCTAATAATTTGATTTTGCGAGATTTTAAGCTATATAAACATGAATAAAATCTACAAATCCCATCGGATTTCTCTAGATTCTTAAAAATGCCAATTTCGTGTGTACACACGTATTTCTATCCAAAGATTCTTGTTCGCGTCCAGAAATATATGCGTTTGGTAGTGTAATGTAAAAAGTGGAAAAATCGTCGTTTCGGGCAAGAAATGCGTTTTTTTCGTATAGACATTAATAAAACCTACAAATTGAAACCGATTGTGCTAATTCTTCCTGAAAGTGTTTAACATTCACAATGAAACAGCATTTTATCCCTCGTTTCCATTATCCATTCTTTTAAAATTTCACTAAAAATTTGGATATAGCGAGAATTTTTCTATATAATCATGAATAAAATCTACAAATCCCATCGGATTTCTAGTTTCTTAAAAATATGAAATTCGTTTGCACACACGTATTTCTATCCAAAGATTCATGTTCGTGTCCAGAAATATATGCGTTTGCTTGAGTATGTAAAAAAGTGGAAAATCGTCGTTTCTCGGACTAGAAATGCGTTTTTTCTTATATACATTAGTAATACCTACAAATTCCATGCGATTGTGCTAATTGTTTCTAAATGGCTTTTCCATTCACAATGAAGCAGCATTTTATCACTCGTTTCGTTTTTCCAATCATACAAAATTTTTCTAAAAATTTGGTTTTTGCGAAATATTAAACTATATAATAATGAATAAGATTTACTAATCCCATCGTATCTCTGGTTTCTTAAAAGAATGTCAAATTCGTGCGTACACACACTTATTTCTATCCAAAGATTCATGTTCTTGTCCAGAAATATATGCGTTTGCTAGTGTATGGCAATTAGTGGAAAAATAGTCGTTTCTCGGGCTAGAAATGCGTTTTTTCGTATATACATTAATAAATGCTACAAATTGAAACCGATTGTGCTAATTTTTTCTAAATGGGTTTAACATTCACAATGAAACAGCATTTCATCACTCGTTTCGATTTTCCACTTATTTAAAATTTCTCTAAAATTTGGAATTTGCGAGATTTTAAGCTATATAATCATGGATAAAATCTGCAATTCCCATCGGATCTCTCTGGTTTCTTAAAAATATCAAAATCGTGTGTACACACGCATTTCTATCCAAAGTTTCATGTTCGCGTCCAGAAATATATGCGTTTGTTAGTGTGTAGTAAAAAGTGAAAAATCGTCGTTTCTCGGGCTAGAAATGCTTTTTTTTTCTGATATTGATTAATAAAACCTACAAATTGAAACCGATTATGCTAATTCTGTTTTGGGTGGGTTTAACATTCACAATGAAACAACATTTTATCACTCGTTTCGATTTTCCAATCATTTAAAATTTCTCTACGAATTTGGTTTTTCGAGATTTTAAGCTATATAAGTAAGAATAAAATCTACAAATCTCATGGGATCTGTCTGGTTTCTTAAAAGAATGTCAAATTCGTGTGTACACACCTATTTCTATCGAAAGATTCATGTTCGCGTCCAGAAATATATGCGTTTGCTAGTGTATGGCAATTAGTGGAAAAATCGTCGTTTCTCGGGCTAGAAATGCGTTTTTCGTATATACATTTCTTAAAAAAATGTCAAATTCGTGTGTACACACGTATTTCTATCCAAATATTCTAGTTCGCGTCCAGAAATATATGCGTTTGCTGTGTATGGTAATAATGGAAAAATCGTCGTTTCTCGGGCTAGAAATGCGTTTTTTCGCATATACATTAATCAAACCTACAAATTGAAAGCGATTGTGCTATTTCTTTGTGAATGAGTTTAACATTCACAATGATACAGCATTTTATCGCTCGTTTCGATTTTCCACTAATATAAAATTTCTCCAAAATTTGGTTTTTGCGAGATTTTAAGCTATATAATCATCAATAAAATCTACAAATCCCATCGGATTTCTCTAGTTTCTTAAAAAAAATTTCAGATTCGTGTGTACGCACGTATTTCTATTCAAAGATACTTGTTCGCTTCCATCAATATATGCGTTTGCTTGCGTATGGTAATAAGTGGAAAAATCGTCGTTTCTCGGGCTACAAATGCGTCGTTTCGTATATACATTAATAAAACCTAAAATTAGAACCGATTGTGTTATTCTTTCTGAATGGGTTTAAAATTCACAATGAAACTGCATTAAATAACTCGTTTCGATTTTCCACTAATATTTAATTCTCTAAAAATTAGGATTTTGCGAGATTTTAAGCTATATAATCATGAATAAAATCTACAAAATCCATCGGATTTCTCTGGTTTCCTAAAAAAAATGTCATATTCGTGTGTACACACATATTTCTATCCAAATATTGTTATTCGTGTCCAGAAATATATGGCATTGCTAGTGTATGGTAACAAGTGGAAAAATCGTCGTTTCTCGGGCTAGAAATGCGTTTTTTCGTAACATTAAAAACCTACAAATTGAAACCGATCGTGTTAATTCTATCTGAATGTGTTTAACATTCACAATGAAACAGCATTTTATCACTCGCCTCGATTTTCCACTAGTACAAAATTTCACTAAAATTTGGTTTTTGCGATATTTCAAGCTATATAATCATGAAAAAAATGTACAAATCCCTTCGGATCTCTCTGGCTTCTTAAAAGAATGTCAAATCAGTGTGTACACACACATTTCTATCCAAAGATTCTTGTTCGCGTCCAGAAATATATGGCATTGCTAGTGTATGGTAACAAGTGGAAAAATCGTCGTTTCTCGGGCTAGCAATGCGTTTTTTCGTAACATTAAAAACTTACAAATTGAAACCGATCGTGTTAATTCATTCTGAATGTGTTTAACATTCACTATGGAACAGCATTTTATAACACGTTTCGATTTTCCACTCATACAAAATTACTCTAAAATTTGGTTATTGCGAGATTTTTACGTATATAATCATGACTAAAATCTACAAATCCCATCGGGTCTCTCTGGTTTCTTAAAAGAAAGTCAAATTTGTGTGTACACACCTATTTCTATCCAAAGATTCATGTTCGCGTCCAGAAATAATTGGTTTGCTAGTGTTGTAAAAAGTGAAAAAACCGTCGCTTCTCGGGCTGGAAATGCGTTTTCTCCTATATACATTAATAAAACCTACAAATTCCAAGCGATTGTGCTAATTCTTTCTGAATGGCTTTAATATTTACAGTGAAACCTCATTTTATCACTCGTTTCGATTTTCCACTCATACCAAATATCTCTAAAATTTGGTTTTTGCGAGATTTTAAGCTGTATAATCATGAATAAAATTTACAATTCCCATTGATCTCTGCTTTCTTACAAAAATATCAAATTCGTGTACACACACATTTCTATCCAAAGTTTCATGTTCGCGTCCAGAAATATATGCGTTTGTTAGTGTATTGTAAAAAGTGGTAAAATTGTCGTTCCTCGGGCTACAGATGCGTTTTTTCCTATATACATTAATAAAACCTACAAATTGAAACCGCTTGTGCTAATTCTGTTTTGAGTGGGTTTAACATTCACAATGAAACAACACTTTATCACTCGTTTCGATTTTCCACTCATTTAAAATTTCTCTAAAATTTGGTTTTTGCGAGATTTTAAGCTATATAATCATGAATAAAATCTACAAATCTCATGGGATCTGTCTGGTTTCTTAAAAGAATGTCAAATTCGTGTGTACACACCTATTTCTATCCAAAGATTCATGTTCGCGTCCAGAAAATGTGTTTGCTAGTGTATGGCAATTACAGGAATAATCGTCGTATCTCGGGCTAGAAATGCGTTTTTGTGTATATACATTAATAAAACATACAAATTGAAAACGATTGTGCTAATTCTTTCTGAATGGGTTTAACATTCACAATGAAACAGCATTTTATAACTCGTTTCGATTTTCCACTCATTTAAAATTTCTCTAAAATTTGGTTTTTGCTAGATGTTATGCTATTTAATCATGAATAAAATCTGCAAATCCAATCGGATTTCTCTAGTTTCTTAAAAAAATATCAAATTCGTGTGTACACACGTATTTCTATCCAAATATTCTTGTTCGCGTCCAGAAATATATGCGTATGCTAGTGTATGGTAATAATGGAAAAATTGGCGTTTCTCGGGCTAGAAATGCATTTTTTCGTATATACATTAATAATACCTACAAATTGAAACCGATTGTGCTAATTCTTTCTGAATGTGTTTAACATTCACAATGAAACAGCATTATGTCACTCATTTCGATTTTCCACTCATATAAAATTTCTCTAAAAATTTGGTTTTTGCGAGATTTTAAGCTATATAATCATGGATAAAATCGACAACTCCCATCGTATCACTGTGGTTTCTTAAAAGAATGTCAAATTCGTGTGTACACACTTATTTGTATCCAAAGGTTCATGTTCGCGTCCAGAAATATATTCGTTTGGTAGTTATGGCAATAAGAGAAAAAAATCGTCGTTTCTCGGGCTAGAAATGCGTTTTTTTATAACATTAATAAAACCTACAAATTCCAAGCGATTGTGCTAATTCTTTCTGAATGGTTTAACATTCACAATGAAACAGCATTTTATCACTCGTTTCGATGTTCCACTCATTCAAAATCCTCTAATAATTTGATTTTTGCGAGATTTTAAGCTATATAACCATGAATGAAATCTACAAATCCAATCGGATTTCTCTAGTTTCTTAAAAATATCAAATTCGTGTGTACACACGTATTTCTATCGAAATATTCTTGTTCGCGTCCAGAAATATATGCGTATGCTAGTGTATGGTAATAATGGAAAATTGGCGTTTCTCCGGCTAGAAATGCGTTTTTTCGTATATACATTAATAATACCTACAAATTGAAACCGATTGTGCTAATTCTTTCTCATTGGGTTTTACATTAAAAATGAAACAGCATTTTATCAGTCGTTTCGATTTTCCACTCATTTAAAATTTGTCTAAAAATTTGGTATTTGCGAGATTTTTTAAGCCATATAATCATGGATAAAATCTGCAATTCCATGGATCTCTCCGAAATAAAATTTCTATCAAAGTTTCTTGTTCGCGCGTCAGAAATATATGGGTTTGTTAGTTCATTGTAAAATTGGAAAAATCAATTCCCGCTAATTCTTTTCTGAATGGGTTTAACATTCACAATCATCTCTCACTCGTTTCGATTTTCCAAATTTAAAATATCAAAATTTGTATGTACTCATTTTGAATAATAAATTCTACTAATCCAAAGTTTGTTCGTGTGTACACACGAATATATGGGTTTGTTAGTTCATTGTAAAATTCGTCGTTTCTCGGGCTAGAAATGCGTTTTTTCTGATATTCATTAATAAAACCTACAAATTGAAACCGATTGTGCTAATTCTTTCTGAATGGGTTTAACATTCAAAATGAACCATCATTTTATCACTCGTTTCGATTTTCCACTCATTTAAAATTTCTCTAAAAATTTGGTTTTTTGCTAGATATTATGCTATTTAATAACGAATAAATTCTACAAATCCCATCGGATTTCTGTAGTTAGTTAGAAAATTGCCAAATTCGTTGTACACACGTATTTCTATCCAAGTATACTTGTTCGCGTCCCAAAATATATACGATTGCTAGTGTATGGTAATAATGGAAAAATCGTCGTTTCTCGGGCTAGAAATGCGTTTTTGCTTATGTACATTAATAAACCTTACAAATTGAAGTCGATTGTGCTAATTCTTTCGGAATGGGTTTAACATTCACAATGAAACAGCATATTATAACTCGTTTCGATTTTCCACTCATTTAAAATTTCTCTGAAAATTTGGTTTTGCTAGATGTTATGCTATTTAATCACGAATAAATTCTACAAATCCCATCGGATTTCTGTAGTTTGTTAAAAAATATCAAATTCGTGTGTTACACACGTATTTCTATCCAAGTATTCTTGTTCGCGTCCAAAAATATATACGATTGCTAGTGTATGGTAATAATGGAAAAATCGTCGTTTCTCGGGCTAGAAATGCGTTTTTCGTATATACATTATTAAAACCTACAAATTGAAAACCGATTGTGCTAATTCTTTCTGAATGGGTTTAACATTCACAATGATACAGCATTTTATCACTCGTTTTGATTTTCCACTAATATAAAATTTCTCCAAAAATTTGGTTATTGTGAGTTTTTAAGCTATATAATCATGAGTAATATCTATAAATCCCATCGGATTTCTCTAGTATCTTAAAAAATTCAAATTCGTGTTTACATACTTATTTCTATCCAAAGATTGTTGTCCGCTCCGGAAATATATGCGTTTCCTAGTGTATGGTAAAAAGTGGAAAAATCGTCGTTTCTCGGGCTTGAAATGCGTTTTTTCATATGTACATTAATAAAACCTAAAAATTGGAACCGATTGTGCTAATGCTTTCTGAATGAGTTTAAAATTCACAATGAAATAGCATTATATCACTGGTTATGATTTTCCACTCATATAAAATATCTCTAAAAATTTGGAATTTTGCGATATTTTAAGCTATATAATCATGAATAAAATTTACAAATCCCATCGGATTTCTCTAGTTTCCTACATAAAAATGTCAAATTCGTGTGTACACACTTATTTCTATCCAAAGATTCTAGTTCGCGTCCAGAAATATATGCGACTGCTAGTGTATGGTAACAAGTGGAAAAATCGTCGTTTCTCGGGCTAGAAATGCGTTTTTTCGTATATACATTAATAAAACCTACATATTGAATCTGATTATGTTAATTCTTTCTCAATGGGTTTAACATTCACAATGAAACAGCATTTTATCACTCGCCGCTATTTTCCACTAATACAAAATTTCCCTAAAAATTTGGTTTTTGCGATATTTTAAGCTATATAATGATGAAACAAATCTACAAATCCCATCGGATCTCTCTGGTTTCTTAAAAGACTGTCAAATTCGTGTGTACACATGCATTTCTATCCAAAGTTTCTTGTTCACGTCCGGAAATATATGCGTTTGCAGGTGAATTGTAAAAGTGGAAAAATCATTGTTTCTCGGGCTAGAAATGCCTTTTTTCTTATATACATTAATAAAACCTACAAATTCAAACCGATTGTGCTAATACTTTTGAATGGGATTAACATTCACAATGAAACAAAATTTTATCAATCTCTTTTCGATTTTCCACTCATTTAAAATTTCTGTAAAATTTTGGTTTTGCGAGATTTTAAGCTATATAATCATGAATAAAATCTACAATTCCCATCGGACCACTCTGGTTTCTAAAAAAATCAAATTCGTGTGTACACACTTATTTCTGTCCAAAGATTAATTTTCTAGTCCAGAAATATATGCGTTTGCTACTGTATGGTAATAAGTGGAAAAATCGTCGTTTCTCGGGCTAGAATGGGTTTTTCGTATATACATTAATAAAACATACAAATTGGAACCGATTGTGCTAATTCTATCTGAATGGGTTTAACATTCA